>JAQZBX010105369.1:0-10858 GCA_029593785.1 Cabassous unicinctus
CAGCATAGCTATACTTATATCAGATGAAACATACTTTAAACTACACTTGTAATGCAAAATCTGAGGGGAAGTAAGGAAAAAATTCCATTTACAATAGCAACTAAAGGAAGCAAATATTTAAAAATAAACTTAACCAAGGATGTAAAGCACTTGTTTTCAGAAAACTGTTATGCACTGTTAAAAGCAATTTTAAAAAGACCTAAATAATTTCAATAACTTTGCATGCTCATGGATTGGAAGACTAAATATCATTAAGATGTCAATTCTACAAATTGATATACAGATTCAATCCTGATAAAAATTCCACCAGATTTTTTTAATAAATGGGAAACACAATTATCACATTTATTTGGAAGTGTAAGATGTCTCAAAAAGCCAGAAACATCATAAAAAGGAAAGGCAAAGTTGGAGGACTCTCACTTCCAAACTTTAAATCACATTCCCTAGCTACAGTGATAAAAACAGCATGGTACTGGCATAAAGAGTGACACATACACAAATGGAACAGAAGTGATGTTTCAGAAACAGACCTCACATCTATGGTCAAGTGATTTTTGACAAGCCTCTAAAACCCACCCACTTCAGGTTGAGAGAACTGGATATCCATAGCCAAAAGAAAGAAAGAGTATCCCTATCTCACACCTTATACAAAATTTAATTCAAAGTGAATAAAAAAACTAAATATAAAAGCCAGAACCAGGAAGCAGATGTGGCTCAAGCAATTGGGCTCCCATCTACCACATGGGAGCCCTCAGGTATGTTTCCTCGGGCCTCCTGTTGAAGGAGAGTTGGCCCATGCAGTGAGCTACCCCACACTGAGAGCTGACCTGTGCAAAGAGCTGGCACAACAAAAATGAGGCAAAGAGGAGAGACACTGAGAGACACAACAAACCAGGTATCTGAGGTGGACTCAAGTGATTGAGTGTCTCTCTTCCACATTGGAAGACCCAGGATTGGTTCCTAAAGAGAAGACAAGAAGAGAAGACAAGCAGACACAGAGAGCACACAGAGAATGGACACAGAGAGCAGAAGCAAGTGAAAAAACAACAAGGTGGGGAATAAATAAAATAAAATACAATAAAATAAAATAAAATAAAGTAAAATAAAATAAAATAAAAAATCAGAACCATAAAGCTTCTAGAAGATAATGTAGAAAAACATCATCAAGACCTGGTGGTAGTTGGTGGATTATTAAAGGACATAAGAGGAGGACTGAGATGGACTACTGATGCTTAATGTATGTAGAAGTTTTAATTAATTTTACTGTAAAAGTGTGGAAATGTATAAACTTGATGGTAACACATTAAAGTGAATAATGGCTGGTTTATAAATGGGATTGTGGCTGGAAAGTGTATTCTAGGAATATAAATGTCAATTGAAAGGAAGCTAGAGAACAGTCTAAGGACTGAATAACACAGTAAACCCAGACGTGGAGGAAAAGTTTTGTTGATGGTACAGATGAAAGAGTGCCCTTTGTGAGCTAGAGAAGATGTACATCACCATTGCAATGTGGTGGGAATGTGAAGAAACATGGGAAAAATGCAACTGGAGTGACTTATGGAGTGTGGTAAACAGCAATACTGTAATATTCATGCATCTATGGCAAAGGTGTACTGTGTTGATACCGGGGGAGTAGGGAAAATGTGAGCCAAATGTTTTCTATGGACCAAGGTTAGTGGTAAAAGTCTAATGGTATATCTCATAATCTTTAACAAATATTCCACCACAGTGTGGTATGTTGATAGAAGGGTTTTGTATGGGAATTCTGCACATGTGCATGATTGTTTTGTAAGTTCCCAACTTTTGTAAAAAATTAAAAAAATAATAATAATATGGTGGGTTGGGGGGAAAATACACCAAAGGTAAGATATGGACTATAGTTAGTAGTAAGATTTTGACAATATTCTTTCATAATTTGTAACAAATGCCTCACAACAATGCAAGGTGTTAGTGGTGGGTTGATGTATGGGACCCCTGTATGATGTTATGCATGATTGGTTTGTAAGTTCACAACTATTACTACAAACTTATTGTTTATGTAGGTTCATGTATAAATGATATAAATAATAATAATATGGTGGGTTGGGAGAAAATACACCAAATATAAGATACTTTGGTTAGTAGTAATATTTTGAGTATTCTCTTTAATCATTAGTTAAAAATGTTTCACAACAATGTAAGTTATTGGTGGTAGGGTGAAGTATGAGAACCCTGATTAACCTCAACTTGATCTTATTTTTAGATGGGCCTTATCTTAAAACAGAAACAGATCAATATAAATCAGGCTATGAAGTAACCACTACAGTAGAAGCAATTAAAAGTCAACAAGTTCCTGGCCTCATCATGACCTAGAAAGCTGAGTTAAATCATTTAAGTAGAAACAATCATTTAGCTAAAGGAAAATCTCTTTAAATATTTATACTACAGTAGACAGGCATTTGCAGTAGTTGATGATTTGGAATTATATGAAACCAACTGGGCTTCCTAAAGTCATCAGGAACGAAATAAAAAATGATAAAAAGTAAACAAATAAAAGAGTATCTGAATCAATAGAAGCATTGTTACCACCTAAAAGATGATTTAAAAAAATTCAGTATTACACATACAAAGTCATAGATTTTTTTTTCAGAAATGGAAGACAATATTGTCAAACTTTTCTGGAAGAGGAATGAACAGCAAATACCCAAAAATATCTTGGGAGTAAGAATGAAGTTGGAAGAATCACAATAACGGACCTTAAAGCATATTATAAAGTTACAGTGGAAATAAAAGCATGGCACTGGCATAAAGAGAGACATATTGACCAATGGAATCAAAATGAGAGTTCAGAAATAGATCATCACCTCTATGGTCAATTGATTTTTGCCAATTAAATTTGGATCACCTTACAATTTGGATCACTTTACAATTGATTTTTACAAGCCTGGCAAGTCCACCCAGCTGGACCTGAACAGAATATTCAACAAATGGTACCAGGAGAACTGGATATCCATATCCAAAGAAAGAGAGAGGACCCCTATCTACACACCATATATAGATATTAACTTAAAATGGATCAAAGGCCTAAATATAAAAGTTAAAACCATAAAACTCCTAGTAGAAAATGTGAGGAAACATCTACAAGATCTTGCAGTTTTAGGTAGATTATTAAACTTTCTACCCAAAGCATGAATATTGAAAGAAAAAAAAATGATAAAATGGGACCTACTTAAAATTAAATACTTTTGTGCTTCCAGTAACTTTGTTAAGAAGGTCAAAAGGCAGCATAGGCAATGGGAGAAGATATTCAGAAATCACATGTCTCGTAAGGATTTGATTCACATGATATATAAAAAATCCTACAACTTAATAATAAAGGGACAAGCAACTCAATTTAAAAATGACCAAAATACTTGTATAGACATTTTCCAAAGAGGGTATACAAATGGAGAGAAAGCAAATGAAGAGATTTTCAACATCACTAGCTGTTAGGAAAATGCAAATCAATACTACAATGATATATCATTTTACACCTCATAGCAGGGGTCCTTAACCTTTTTTGTTCCGTAGACCCCTTTGTCAGTCCTTTGAAAACCATGGACCCCTTATTAAGTCCACACTACACTGTGTATTATTTAATAAATATATCACACCTGCACCAACATGTCCCACAAGAATAATGCTTTCTTTTAGAATTTTCAATTCAAGCTGGACCCCCTGAGGCCTCTGGTTAAGAACCCCTGCCTTTTAGAATGGCCAGTATTAAAAAGAAAAACAGAATTACAAGTGGTAGAGGATGTGGAGGGATAGGAACATGCCTTCACTCTTGGTGAAAATGTAGAATGGTGCAGCCTCTGTGTAAATCAGATTGGCAGTTTCTCAGGAAGGTAAACATAGAAATGCAAAATGATCTGCAGTCCTGGTAATAGGAATATATGGAGATTAGCAAGCAGGGGAGCAAACTGACATATTCACACTGATGTTTATACCAGCATTATTCACAATTGCTAAAAAAAGGAAGCAACCAAAGTGGATAAACAAAAGGTAGTACATACATGTGATGGAATACTATTCAGCTACAAGAAGAAATGAAATATGAATGCATATTACAGCATGGATGAACCTTGAGGACATTATGCTGAGTAAAATAAGCCAAACACAAAAAGAGAAGTAGTGTATGGTCTCACTAATATGAACTGAATACAATGAGTAAAGTCATCATTAAAACCTATAGAATATAAGTTACTGGGGTATTGAATAAGGGTTGAGAAGGGGAAGCTGATGCTTAATATGTGAAGAATTTTTAAAAAGGTTGATTGTAAATGTTTGGAAACAGATAGAGATGATGGTAACACATTATAGTGAGGAAAATTGATTAAATTTTCAAAAGAATGAAAGCTACAGTATAAAATTGGGATTGTATAAAGTAATGAACTCAATGGTAATTAAGATATGTGGTTAAGAGTACAAATACAAGAATGTTCTTCCATGAACCATAAAAGAATCTAAGTCTCTAGAACAAGGTATTAAAAATAAGGTAATATATGGTAAAATTTCAAATTTCAACTAATGGAACTTATGGTCTATAGTAAACAGTAATACTGTAATAATTTTTCATCAAATGCAATGAAGGGACTATAATATTTTAACATTCTTTCCTCAATTGTAACAAAAGCATCACACTGGCACAAAGTGTCAGCAATATGGGTGTTTTTGAGAACGTTGTTGTTGTTGTTTCGTCTTACTTTTACTTTTCTGTAAACCTACACATTTCTAATTTAAAAAAAACCATAGGACTGTGTAACTCAGAGAACACTGCTATGGATGATGATTCTGGTTAAAAGTAGAAATATAAAAATGCTCTTTCATGAATTAGAAAATTTGTACATCATTATTACAAAAGTAGGGTGGTATAAGGGAAAAATACAACTAATGCAAAGTATGGACTGTAGTTTAAAGTAATATTTTAATATTCTTTCCTCAATTATTCCAAAGTTATGACTCCAATGCTAAATGTCAATAACAGGGAGGATGTAAGTGGTATGATTTTTTTCTTTTTGGGGTAATGAATATGTTCTGAAATATTTTGTGGTGATGAATGTACAACTCTATGATTATGATGAAAGCCATTGAGTGTACAGTCTAGATGGATTGTATTATATGTCAATATATTGTCAATATAAACTAGTTAATAAAAGAATAAGCTAAGGACACTACACAGAAAGTTACCTAATAACAGGCAAGTACTATTTTGAATAATTGTACTAACTAGCCTTTATGTGTTAAATTTGGACACCCATGCTATGACCCTGCATTTTAAGTCAGGAAAGTTGTTATCTGTAAGGTGGAAGAAAAAGTTATGAAAAGAGAGAGGAGCAGTGCAACTTCCAGGATTCTGGGGTGTTTACAAAATGATTATTTCTATAATTATGGGTTAGAGTCTAAATATGATTTGGAAAACATTACATATTTCCTTTCTTTTTAACAATATTTAGAGTATAGATTAAATTTAGAGTATACAACTTTTTTCAGCTAAGTGATCAAATATCCATCAATATTTGGTTCTTCTTTGACTTTACAGTCAAACAATTGAATAAAACTTGGGCATGGTTTTTCAAATATATTAATTTAAACTTTATAAATTTTTGTTCTAACAAAAATGCAAGTTTCCTTCAGTTCCAAAACTCATACAAAACATTCATCATTTTAACTCAACTCTTTAGTGGATACATAGTATCTAACAACAAATATATCTCTTGGTATTCATTCCTAATAAAATCTTAATTTTATCCAAAAAAGTAATTCTGTATATTACATTTCACCAAGGTTTTTGTCTCCACATATTATCTACCCTTTTAAAGAAATATATCTAATTTTAAAAATTCACACCCTAATCACAACCATTTTGATGTGCTTTCACTGAAGATTTTTAGTTATAGAGAAAATACATTTTTTTTCAATTTTAATTGTCATTTCACAAATACAATTTATGTTAAATTCATTTGAATTTATATCATTAGAATGTGTAAATAGATTAATGCAACATAAAAAAGGACACAGTCTCAGACCTACTCTTATAGAAACAGTTATATAAGACAGAAGTAGGGTGAGGTAGTAAAAAGACAATATGCACTTTTCAGTAAGTAGTG
Source organism: Cabassous unicinctus (assembly GCA_029593785.1). Taxonomy (NCBI): domain Eukaryota; kingdom Metazoa; phylum Chordata; class Mammalia; order Cingulata; family Chlamyphoridae; genus Cabassous; species Cabassous unicinctus. The sequence continues at coordinate 6,129 of JAQZBX010105369.1, forward strand.
TTTGGAGAATTGGGTAATCATATTGGATAAAATTATATATCACCCTATCACCATACACAAATGATGTAGATTAAAGTAAACATGAAAGTCAAAATTATAATAATTTTAGATCCTAATGAAGCAGAATTTTCTCATATGAGGATAAATAAACTTTTCTTATACAAGGCACAAAACATCAATCACAATGTAAAAAATTGATAAAATTGAGAATGTGGAATATAAATCAGGATGAATGTATCCTTCACAAATAATGTAGACAAAATTTCATGAGAGGATTTTCAAATTAAAGTATATTAAATTTAAGATCACAATGACATATGTCTATATACACACACACATACATAAACTCTATATATTAGAAGCATTTTAAATATCTGATAATATAAAGCATTGATAAGAAAGGTGAGGAAGGAAAACCCTGAAAAATTACAGATGTGAGCACAAATTGTACTACCAGTTTAGAAAAAATGTGCCATTGCATATGTTGGCTAAGTATATTTTATACTTGAGTGAGCCTCCATTTATCAGTGCAGATCTATGATTTACTAAGGATTCATGTCAATAGTGTATTCAGTACAGCTCTTCACTCTGAGTACAAATTGATGGAGGAACGCCAATCCAAATGTTAAGCAGAAAATATTCTATGGCAAGCTTAATCTGACTCTTAAATCCACACTCTTCCTTTACTTTTTCATTAATCTTGCCTTTGCCAGCTACAGGGTCAAGATTTATATCAATTGGGTACTGGAGCAATAATTTCTTAAAGGGAAAAAGACTAAAATATTAAGGTAATAACAATGATCTTAGAATACTCTTTTAAAAATAAAGCCAATTTACAACAGCCAGCATTTTTAACAAGGAAATATTTTTGGTTATTGTTCATTACTGAGATTAGGGGTCATAATTTAATTTAGCATTTAAAGATGGAAAGGTGATTATATATATGGAAAGGGAATAAGGGCACTGCTACATATTCTATTTATTTCTTAAAAAAATGAATCACTTCATCTATTAACATTTCCAAAATTATTGCTTTATATTGTGTACTATGTAGAATTACTGTGCATTGGTGCTATGCTTCTGGAACAAGTTTCTACCTTCCTAACTGCTCAGTATTTAAGAGCCAGCTTCTTGTGAGCTCTTGGCCCTACTGAAGACTTAATGCCCAACCCTGGTATGGAAAATGACTATCATGCCAGAGATGTCCTCATGATTGGGTTCTATGTATCCACTAGTTCACAAATGGATTCTGTGCTTCCTGCTCCAATGAATTTAAACTCTACATTTCCTAATTTATAGAAAAATGTATGAACATTATATTTCTAAGCTGGGAAACAGATATCAGCCAAACCGAACTGATGACTGTAACATGTTAATGTAGGAAAAAGTGGGAAAATAGGACTTTGTGACAAGTGTAAATGTTGAATTCTTAGTACTAGGACCAGCATTGTTCTGAGGATGAAATAGCTGATATCTAGACATGTTCCACCCATCTTCTTTTCTGTAACCACTAAAAATCTTATTTTTGGTATGTAATGCAATCATGTTCATTTAGTATATTTCCTTAAAATCTTCAATATTCTTTTAGCCCAAGATAAATGCATTTACCTCTTATCCTGAAAACATAAAATAGAAATCATAGTGAAGAAAAGTTTAAAAAGTTGTGAACATCCATGGTAAAGACAATGTAAACACACTCATGAACTGGTCTTAATACATTTTGGAAGACAATATACAGATACTGGAATCAATTGAAAGGGAGAGGAAAACTTACATGGTATTACATATGGAACCAAAAAGAGAGTTTGAGGTTGGCCGATTTAAAAATCAGAAATACAGAGCTTATCAGTGAGGGAAATAATGTGTAATTCAGGAACCTCGTATATTGACTTATATTTTCATTAAAGAAGCTTAACTTTTAGCTTTATCACGTAACACAAGGGGTACTGAGCAGGCAGCCATGTGCAAGTCTGAAAATATCTGTCTGGGGTTGATTCTCTATTGAACTAGAAATTGAGTATATTGTTAGGGGAAACCAAGGACAGCTTTTGTGCATTAGGTCAGATCTGGACATGTCCTGACAATGAAGGGCCCCTTACAAATTCTTGCCAATTCCACACCTACACATCATTAAAGCAAAGCTCACAACCTGGAAGCTCTCAGCTACAAAAATGCTAATAGCTTTCAAATAGCTCATTCACAATTTTGAACAGGTACCTAGCATGTCTAAAGACTCCTCAGTATTAAAAGAAATCCTGAATTTAAAAATGAAAGAATGTAAACAATTCTAAATGATGCAAATATAATCAGGCAATTAATGAGGCAGTGGAGCATTTAAGACATCTTATAAATATACTTAAAGTGAAGAAGGATGTTTTCAGTCTGTGTTTTGCTAGTAGAAAAAGAAATCTCAGATTAAATATAGCTAGTCTGTTAATGCTACTAATATAAATTACATATATATACCTAACTTCAAGCATTTGAAGGCATATTTGAAGAACATTTATTATAATATGGAATTAAAATACAAAAATATTGTATATATGAATGAAATATATAATCTCTCTAATCTGAGATAGAAGTGAAATCAATGATTACATTTATTTTCTATATCTAGGAAAAATTCTTGATGAAAAATGTGTTTCAAGACTAATAGCCTACCTCATTCCAACAAAATCAATAAAATACATACTCAGAAATATCAATGCCAAATATTAAAGATCCATAAAATTCAATATCATACTGTAGAAAGAAAATTCAGGGAAGGTCCTCAAATGTAACTCCTGGGTTCATAAGAGTAGCATATGCCTGTAAAGTTAGCAGTGATGTCTTTTCCCAGGAAACAGCTGTGTAGATGACCCAGGTATGAAAAAATCAATTTTATAAACTGTATTATGGAGTTCTCAATTATTGCAATATTGAAAACAAAATATGATTTAAGGTTATAGTTTTGAAATTGGAGAAATATTAAAAAGCAGACTTTTACTAGGATTATTATTTTTGGAAAATGTAAGACTTGTATTATGAAATACTTGCTTCTATATTGAATGAAAGGTACTGAGACATAATAAGGCTGGAAGGTCCATTGTAACAACTGCAGATAAAAGATTGAACAAGGATAATTTCATTAAGGGAGAACATTCTCTAGATATGGATTTTAAAGTAGAAAGCCAGCCTTACAGTTATCAAATTATACAAGATATTAAAAGCTTAATTTATTTTAGCTTCAAATTCTGGCTCAGACTTTGGGAAAGAATGACAAAACCCTTTCCATCTTGAGAGGATATGTTTGAAGATCTTATTTGTGGGAAAAGTGTATCAAATGGTATAAGCAATGTGGGGTACTGAGAGCAAAATCACATATCATTTATTACTACATCTCACCCCACTCTACTGATTCCTTGTACTTTATCATGAAGAAAGCTTAAATGAATTGCACTTATCATGCATCTTTTCACCAAGAATTCAGGAAGAGAACAAAAGCTTCCCAATAATAACTGAGTTGAAGGGCAGGCAGGGTTTTAATAGTACACCTATTCAATGAAGGAAGCAGCTCTTTCTGTTTTCCAATTTTAACTTTTCCTGATTGCACACTTGTGACTCAGTTCTATTATTTTATTAGGGAGCCACAGCAAAAGAGTGAATGAAAGACAAGAAATGTAAACAGTAGATTTCTCTGACCTAAAGCACTCAATATTTTCTTCCAGGAAGGTAGTATCCTTTAATTTGAAGTTTTCTAAAAAGGTTTAGGCACCTGTCAAGATATTCCTACAAAGACATGGTATTCTCCATATGATGGCATTCTTTATTTTTAGTTTAAAATTATCTCAAATATTCAAAGACATATTACAATGTGGAATTTATTTTAACAAGAATGCATGAATTCAACAAAGGTGGTATTGGGTATGAAAAACTTTCACACAAGTTTATAAAATTCACTAGCTTACATGTAGCCAACACAAAAAATAAACAAACAAGCAAACAAACAAAAATAATTAAACTAGATAATTTTATGAAAAAAAAACAAGTATAAATTAAACTGCTTTGGAATTCATTTTTAATAATTTTTTAAACTGTAAATTCCCTGTTTAGGAATTTTTTTAAATCTGTTGAAAATTCTGTCTAGGTTAATGTTAAACTCTCTTTCCAGTCTTAGATGATAGGGTTTGTTAATGCAGCACCAGGGAGTAAACACGGCATGAGAATTTATTTGCAATGGGACTGAAGACAGCAGTCACCCCAGAAGTTACAAACAAAATGAGAGTTGACAACTCTGGGGTACATGTGGGTGAGACTTTGTTCTAGGCTTTGTTACAGGATACCAGAGAACTCATCTTAAGCACCTTTGGAAAAATATAAATATGTGGCATAAACAAAAAGGCAGTATACTAAGACAATGCAAGCACTCATAGCCAGGACAAAAGCCTCAGAAAATCTAGCATTTGAAGAGAATATAAAAAACTTTGAGGTGAACCACAGAAATATTGGTAGATCCCATTTGACTCTGTGAAGGGAGACCTGAACATTGTCCCAGAATGATGGACAAGCATATAATAAAGCCACATTCTTTTCCATGGAAATAGAGATCTCAAAAGAGGATTCTGGGGGGCAAAATACATGCTAAAAATATGCTACCTGAGGTTTCCCGAACTTTTGAAAACAGAATTTAATGGAATTTTAGCATCATCACTTCTCAATTTTTTGCTGTTTTTTTTTTTTTTTTTTTTTTT
>JAQZBX010105370.1:0-10859 GCA_029593785.1 Cabassous unicinctus
TTTTTTTTTTATTTTACCGGGAGGTCCCAGGGATCGAACCCAAGTCCCTCCATATGGCAGACAGATGCCCAACCATTTGAGCCACATCCGCCCGCAGGGTTCAAATTTTAAACATGAGGGAATATTGGTGCTGTGACATGTATTAGATGAAGGCTGTCTTTACCCAACAAATGTGTTTTTTAACTTAGAAAGGTATTATAGTGAGGTTGCACTATGCCAGTGGGTGGAATTCTGAAGAACTTGTGTTTGTTTCTTTGTGGCTTTTTTTTTTTTTCAAGTGCAGGTTTATAAGAACTGGAGAACATCCAGAATAAGATATTTTATGATGTAGAGGCAGAGTAGAGCATTTGTCTTTAAAATTTTTGTAATGACCAAAAGGCAAAAGAGGAGAAACAGAAAATATAATGGTAAGATAAAAGCTGCATAGGCAGTTAGAGAAGGGAGAGGAAGGCCCAGCCAAGGAACTGAGCAGAGGCTGCTCAACCACACTCTTAATACCAGCCAAATTAGGCAGAGAGAGAGTTTCCAGGAGAGGTTTTATCCTGAAGCCAAAAAAGGACTCTCATTGCCAAATTCAAAGTTGTGCCACAGAGGGAATACTCCAGCCAATTTCTCCATCTTTATTACTGGAGGGGCATTCCCTAAATATTTATGTCATTCCTGTCCTAGAGAACTTGGCTTGATAAATTAGAATGAATTTGAAGATCCTCCTTTTTCACTATCCCTAGCTTCACATCAAATATAAGCCCTAACCAGCCACCTCTGTACATAGCTCTCTTCATGCTCACACCAACCACTCTGTTCCAGATTCTTTTCCTTAAACCATCTCATTTCACATAACCATGGGAGGTCAGTACTATTATTATTATTTGTTCACCTGGGTAATGGAGTACTGAGAAGTCACGCAGAAGCACCTCCTCGGTGTCCGTTTATCTGTCTGCGTCCCCAACATTGTGCTCATTGTTTGTAATTGAACTGGCAGCCCTGGGACTTTCCCCTTGCCTGTCTTCATACCACCAACTGTGTGTTTTCCTCTTTACCACTATGCCTTTTACAGGCAAGGGGAGAAAACTGCTGCCCCAGAGAGTGTGGGACACATGACCTGGTGACTTGTGTTTCCAGAGGGGAGCTTAGCATCCTGTGATGGCCACAGTGAATGGTATAGCTACACAGGGAGGAAGAGGGGGTAGTAAAGAGAGTAAATTTGGAGCTAAGAAGATGCGTGCTCATTGGCAGGCTCTACTCCCTTTGTGGCCCTGCACAAGTTACTTAACTTCTTGGACTTCAGTTTGCCCATTGGTATAATAGGAATTTAAAAGACCTACCATGCCCTATGGGACCTAAGCCCCCTCTCAATTAGAGGTAAGTGGGCATCATCATCACCAAATCCTCAGGATTGGGGAATGGATGATGGACCAGAGTAGATTTACAGTTGTCCTACTGTAGGCTTGTGATCCTAGCAATGAAGAACTTTTATCATGGATGTGGAGGCAGTGGCCACTAGAGGTTCAAACGGCAGGGAGAGGGAAAAATAAGTGTAATTTGGGGGCATTTTTGGGACTTGGGAATTATCCTGATTGACATTTCAATGACAGATATGGGCCATTATGTATCATGTAATAACTTGCAAAAATGTGTAGGAGAGAGCGTAAACTACAATGTAAACTATAATCATCGCTTAGTGGCAATGCTCCAAAATGTATTCATCAGTTGTGGCAAATGTACCACACTAATGAAGGATGTTGTTGATGTAGGAAAATGTGGGAGGGCTAGGGAGTGGGGCATATGGGAATCCCCTGTATTTGGGGGTAACATTTATGTAATCTAAGTTTCTTTAAAAAATAAAAATAAAAAAGTATATATTTTTTTTTAAAAAAAGACCTACCTTGTAGGATCTTTATAAGACTTCAGTGAGAAAATAAAAATCCATGGCCTACTTTCTTCCCTTTCTCCATTTTAGTTTTGTCACAAAGAGACATAGAGTTTGGGGTTCAGTTGAGATCTGGATAATACTGGAAAGTATTGAGAATTTAGTAAGGCACTAAGTACTTTATATGCAATAATTTCTTTTAATCAACCTGAGAAGTACTTAGTGATTATTGGCCCCATTTTACAGATTAGGAAACTGAACCTTAAAAGGGTTAAATAACTTGCCTGTAAATGGTCACATAAAAAGTCCCTGTTTGACCCATGCTACAACACCCTAAATCTAGACCTCAAGGTGATTAATTGCTAATGCAGTAAACATCTATTTTTATACAGCTGTACTCACAGTTGACAAACATACTTTTCACATTCTTAGCATATAAAATGTAAAGATGTTCTTCCTTTAAATATGTATCTTTTGATTCTGTTATAAATAAATAAATGTGGTTTTGGTTTTTTTTTAGAATTCCTCTTCCTCACCTAAGGAATAGGATAGAAGATGTTGCTCAAACCTTAAGATTTATGTATGGTTCTTTAGAAAGGTAAGTGTTTCTTGTAATTGAACCGCAAGCTTCAAGTATATGATTCTAAATCTCCTTTTCCACTTCATCCTATTCTTTGCTTGGCAAGAGAGTCATTTGTTCTTTTTTTTTTCCTTATTTTCCCATCTTTGCTTTCATTTTACAGCTCTACGCAGTTTTTTATTCAATCCATCGATTTTTTTTTTGCACTTATATATTACTTTATTGAAATAGTGATGTAACTACAGCTGTATTCTGAGTTGATATATTTCTATAGGGGAAAATGTGAGAGCAATTCTTCATAAAAGATATAGAACAATAAGAATATTTTAAATAAGTTTTTGTGTTTTTCTCTGCTCACGACCATTGTCAAATTCACTACCCTAAAACGTGATGCTTCTTTCTTAAAAAATCTTTTGAGTAAAAATATTTATATCCTGTCACTGTAAAAAAAATAATAATAATAAAAGACATACAGTACAGAAAGGTATTGACTATTTAATTTCATGTATATCCTTCCATTTGTTTTTTATATACTATGAATATGTGTAGTCTTTTTTCATACTCATGGACCTGTGCATAATGTTTTACAAAACGTCTTGCTTCTTTAACTTTACCATGTAATGCAAGGCATCATTCTTTATCTGAAGGAAGCAATTTGAGGTAACTGTTCAACAGTTGAGCAAACAAAATTATGGGTGGAAAACAGATTTTTCTTTTAGTGGGGTTTTTGTAAATCCCATTACCTCAAAGGTACTTTTTGCTTTCAAAGCCTTAGGAGTATAGTAATATAAAAATCCAAAGACTTTACGTGTTTACAAATCACGGTGGTGTCAGCTGTCTGTTCCTCTGTGGTAGATCTTTGTTGTTGCTCTTCTCAAAGCAGCATGGAGGAATTCTCTGTGATTGTGCCATCTGAGAAAATTGTCTCATCTGCAGTGTTCTCCCCTAGAGAGGCCTCTTAGGAGACACTTCCTTCTCAAACACGATTAGTTACCAACGCTTTTCAGATGTGTGAATGGGCTACAAAAGGCTGAGCTTCCATTAACAGTTGTTTTTACCTTTTCCTGAGAAGGAAATGTTTAACCAATGAAGAGTAAGGATTGATTACAAGCCACCTCCTTAAATTTTTACTGGAGGAGCAACCCTGGCTACATTTTGCCCTGGTTGAAACTTTGTTTCCATAAAGCCAGAGGGTACCGGAAGGACTAAATTCCTCAGTGAATTTCATTCACAAAAGCAATCAATTAGAATTGCTCTGAAAATTCCAATGGGATAGGGTAGGGTGCTAGAAGGACTTTGAGTTTCTCTGAATTTTATCACAGAATTTAGCTTCTATGGATCTGGAAGTATCCCTAAATGGCAGCAAATTTAACTATTTTCTGCTTGTTCAAGAGGTATTTGAAGAGCAAACTAAGATAATAAATGTGAAGATCCTTTGAGTTCTTAGGGGAAAAAAGCAGTTCAAATCCAAGGTGTTGTTAATAACCAATGTTTAATAACAGTTTTTTTTTCTGATTATGAAAGGTATTAAAGGTCCATTGTGGCTTCAATATTTGTTCATCAATTATAACAAATGTACCACACTAATGAAAGGTATTATTAATAGGGGAAAATGTGAAGGGGGAAGGGGTGGGGTTTATGGGAATCCCCTGTATTTTCTATGCAACATTTATGTAATCTGAAACTTAAGAATAAGGAAAAAAATGTTAATCAGAAAAAAAAACAGGCCTATTGTAAAAAACTTAGGGAAGACCAAATAGTCCAAAGACTTAATTACATACCCTGCTAAAGAGATACATTGAAAAATAATCCAGGGATACCTAGCTGGAATCAATACAGTTTCCCCTATAGTTTCTTTTTTCTTCTTCATTAGTTCCTTGAACCACATATCATACATGAACAGAATTTAGTGTTCTAATCCAATTAAAGATATAACAGTTTCCCTCGCCATTCCCGACCAATCTAGCAGCAAGCCCTGATCAGGCTGTCTCCAAAATTTATCTCAAATCCATCCATTTCTCTCCAACTTCACTTTCACCCTTTCTGGCCACCTTCATCTCTCACTACTACAGTGGCCTCCTACCTGGTCTCCTTGCCTCTATTCTTGCCATTTCAAAGAGTGATCCCTCTACATTATCATCTGGCTCTGCTCCTACCTACCTTTTTTACTTCAGATCTCAAATCATTCCCACCTCTCTATACTGTACTGCAAGCACACTGTCTGTGGACCTATGAAACCTAGAGAACAAGTTATCTGCTTCTGGTATACAGTGGAGGCCCTGACATAGGATGAACATTTCCATTCCCATAGGGAGAAATTACAGAGGTCCCAAACAACTCCAAAACCCTGCAAGCCATACTCCATTAATGGATTTCAAGATCAGAGAGTCATCTTTGGAACAATGTTTTGCCCTCCAGGGCTGATGGAGCAGCAAATGCACTCCTTCCAAGCCCATGCTCTCCCCAAGTACTGGGGTGAAGACCCCACCCTCTCAGGATATTGGGGTGGCATCCAGACTCTCCACAATCTCCAGGGCCCAGGCTTCAGTATCTAAGAACAGTGAAATGGTAGCAGTCTTCCTGAACAAACAGGGTGGAAGGCCCACCCTCCCCAAGCACTGGGGCAGACTCACCCTTTCCGCACACATGGGTGGGCCCACTCTCTTGGCCAAGATGTCTTTGGTCCAGACCTCAGCTTCTATGATTCTGCCCTTGAAGTCATTTTTTCTTCAGCCTGTCCATTTTCTGTCCAGCCTGGCAGTGGTTCCATTCATACAGATCTCGCATCTAGGTGATACTTTCTTCCTGAAAACCCTGGCCTCCTCTGTCCCATGGCAAGGCACATGGTAGCATCTCCTGGTCTCCCTTCTCTTCTGAGATTCGTTGATTTCAACTTCTTCCTTCCGTGGCACATGCGTGCGCACGCTCTTGCTCTTTCTCGCTCTCTCTCTCTCTCTCTCTCTCTCTCTCTCTCTTTTTCTCTATTTCATATTCTTATAAGGAATGGAGGAATAGGATTGAGACCCATTCTGAATGAGGTGGGTCACACCTTAACTGGCATAACCTCATCAAAAGGTCCTAGTTACAGTGGGTTCACACCTACAATAATGGATTCTATTTAAGAACATGTTTTTCTGGAACAGATACAGCTTCAAACCCACCACACCACCCTAGGGTTTTTGCATCTTTCCTGGAGTGTGCATCTCTCTGATCAATTTAACTCTCAGATCTCAACTTAAATGCCACTTTATCAGAAACTTCCCAAACCGTCTGATCTGTCACACCATCCATTAACATTGTCCTTATCTCTGCATAGTCCTTTTTATGAGGTCATGTTTTATATGTTTATTTGTTGTCTTTCTCCCCTAAATTTTAAGCTCCATGACAATGGAGACTTTGTCTTTTACCTAGACATGAGAACAGTGCCTGGAACATAGTAGACATTCAAATATTTGTTCAGTGAATCAGTGACTATTATTCTGGGATATAACTGGCACATGTACCACTTCTTGTGTTATGCAGTGAGCTTTCCAAGATTGCGGTACTTAATGCTAGTTATGTACTAGGTGCTTTGCATGTGAGTTAGAGTATATTATCCCCATCTATACAGAGTTGGAAACCAAAGTTGAGAGAAAATAGGTGATTTACCTATTAAGAGCAATGATAAGGTTCAAACCCAAATCTGCTGTATTATAAAGCTCAAAATCTCCTTATTAACCCACATTGCCTGAATGATATTGAGAATTGTAAATGATCAGAGAGAGAGGTAAAAGCAAATGCATTTTTCTTTTTACAAAAAGGGTTCTCTAGTCCTTTTTGTTGTAGACATGCCACTCATGTTAGCCCTGTGGTTCTTCCATAGAACCCTCTCCTCAACGCATTTGAGAGATTTTAGGGTAAAAAATACAGACAGGGTGAACTTCTTTTTTTTTTGTAAGTCAAAGACTTTGTTTTAATTTTTTGCACTATTCTATTCTCTGAAACAACACATTCCCTTACAATGCCATGAAGAAATCAGGAATTAAAGTGGCTTCTCATTTTCATTTTTCTGTGCTTTTTGCGTTGTTAAAATAAGCGTATTTTTCACTGTTGAAGAGGTATAACCACCAACTGCTGATCGCCTTCGAAGTCAGCACATGGGCTACCCATGAGAAAGAGCTCCTTCAGATGAATATTGTTCTGCAGGGTTTTAATGCTGCTCAGCTCTCCAATGAAATTTACTGTCAAGTTTTATCAGCCCTTCACATCCTTCCAAATTTTCCATTTTTTCAGTGTTGTTTAAAGCTGCATTCAAATATTCAAGTTTCTTAAGTTTGTGAACATTTTCAAATTTTCCAAAGAGATTATTTTGAAGGTAGAGGATTTTAAAATTCTGGCACCATTTGTTAATATGTTCTAGTCTTTCTATGTCTTGCTGATACAAGGAGAGTTCCTCCAGGGAGGAAATTAGACAGTCATTGTGTTCAGCTTGCAGTCTAATAAGTTCTTCTGTGATCTGGCCCTTGGCACCTCTCAGGTTTGCTGTCAGGGTAAGTGCCTTAACACACTCCATAAGTAACATTATAGTAGAGGATCTTATTAAAGGAGAGGAGTGGGAAAGAGAGCCTATGTAGATGGGTAAGATCCTGTCCCCTTAGGAGCATACAGAAATGACCACCAGTTCCATATGTTATTCTAACTTACAGTTCTTATTTCTTCAGTGCATTCTGCCATGTTGAGAATATTCCCCGTTTGGATCATTTTTTCAACTTGTTCTTTCAAAGAGCACTTCAGCCTGCTAAACTACATTCAGGTGCCAGTCCCAGTGCACAGCAGTATGATGCCTCCAGTGCAGTGCTTTTGGACAATCTTCCTGGAGTTCGGTGGCTCACGCTTCCACGGGAAATCAAGGTAGTTCTAGGTCTCATAAGTAAGAATCAGAACAGATTGCATTATAATCCTTTATCTTCTCTCTTTTTCTTACAGGCTTTTTGTTATTTTTTGGATTATGGGTAAGAATTAAGCAATTGGTTGATGAAGTGGGAGTTCCAGTGCCGTGAACTTAGAAAGATAGATGATTCTTTCTAAACAGAAATCAGCTCTTTCATCTTTTTTTAACATTTAATTTTTGTACAAACTTGGAATATTTTGCAGAAATCATAATTATATGGTGTGTCTTATTTTTTAATTTTTTGACTTTGACTTTATAATTCAAAGTCACCAAGTTAGGATTATGCCTATATACAGATTAAATTGTATGGAATGATGGGCTAAAAAACAATATTCTTAATTAAAATACTACACTGATATTAACAAAATTTTTCTTTGTATGAATATATATAATTAGTTATTGGTTTGTCCCATCGATATCTTACCAAGAGTCATATTCCATGATGGTTGAGCATTATGAATGTGATTTTTGTCATATCTGTATACCCAGAATAAATTTACTGTCAAATGATTGACAAGATCATTTCAGACATTTTCATTAATGTGTATTAACATGTATTCTACTTAGCCTCAGCATTTGCATTAGTATCAAATGAAGCACTATGCCACAGCAGTTCCTTACCCATGAAGAAACCCAGGCTGTGTCATAGTAAAATCCCACATCAAGATTCCACTCTTTATGAGATTTTACAATATACGATCAAATAAATGCCTTTTTGACCATTTAATGATGATTTAAATTCATGTCAATCTCTTTGCTCGGCTTCCACATCTGTAAAATGAATAATAATAGTAATTACTTCATAGAGTTATGAGTTATTACACATGAAGTGCTTACAGTCATTCCTGGCATATTATAGCTGTGGTTGTAGTATTACCGTGTAATTTTTATGTGAAAGGTATTAGGTGTTAAAGCATGTTAAAAGGAAACATTACCTTCTGCTATTTTTATTTTGTCCTTACCTCTGTCAATTGTCTGGTGATGCATATTTTGATACTGGTTAACATTTTCCTAAATCATGTGAAAACTAAGAAGTATGTGATATATAATTCTACCCTCATCAGTGTTTTCTTAAGAAAATACAGCCATTCAATATGGATAGTAATTAAATAGCTTTACCTTTAAGATAGAAAGACCCGTGGCTCCAAACTCTGTCTCATGCCCATTCTGGGTCCTTTTACCCTCCAAAAGGCACAGAGCCCACTTTGTGAGCCAGAACACGTACTATCTCATGAGACCTGTCATTCTGGTCTTGAACTTAGTTGCCCAAGTTCTTCTCCCTGTCTCAGAATCTCTCCATTAAAGAAACTTCTTCCCTAAAAATATGTAGACTCCTCCTATGATAATAGATGTGCTTGATGTTGCTAAGAGCAACACCTTCAAACTTTGGGTACATTAAGATTAAATATTATCTTCCCCTAATAAGTTTCAATTGTTTAAAATATAGCCTATTTTGGTCTTATAAATTCCATGGTGAAGACCAACTCTTGTATTCAGATTTCTTTTTTATAAGGAATTTTTCTTAAATTTAGCATATATTTAATTAAAAGGATTCTATTATTTTCTTTATTTTAACCTAAAAGAATACTGTGTGAATTCTGGTGTATATTATTTATTAGTTGCCTCAAGTTACACCTGTTACTTATCTCACCAAAGCTGTGGTTGCTTTTATCCTTGTAATTCTAACCACTACCGGATGGAGTTCAGTCTTCATTGCACCTGGTGCTCAGATTTGTGTTACACTTTGTGGAATCCAAAAAAAATCCTCTTAATTCTCACAGTCTAGTTGGGTAGGTAAGACTAACACACAGGAAACAATACATTAGATGGTTTCTTCATTTTGTAGTCTGGTTAGGAGATTTAAGAAAAATATTTTTGGAAAGAGAGACAGATACCTTCTAATGAAGTGGTTTAAAGGTCTGTTTAGTGAATATAAATTTGAACAACATAGTAATCCTTAAAGTTTTTGCTTTTGTTTTAGCAGAACTTATACACTTTTTCTTTTTTTGCAGTTTCTTATTGTACTATAGATAGTAGGATTTATTGACTATATTTCTTCAAATGGAAATGTTAAGGAATTTTATGCCTTAAGAAATTTAAAGTTAAAATCATATGTGTGTGAGGTGGATTTTAGGTGGAAATAATTACCTTTAACTTGGAAAAAAACTTACTTACTCTGAGCTTAGTATTAGGTGGAGTCTTCCTCTAGGTGTTTGAGAATTTGCCCTTTTATTTGTTGTCATTGTTCTTTTTAACCGTTTTTCCTAGAGTACACTGGAATAATTAAAAGATAATTTACTTTCTCTCTAAAGGAACATAAAGGGACAATTCTAATAAGCTTGTACATTAGTCGTAGAATTCAGTAGCAGGAATAAGCAACTCGTTTAACAGTTTCAGAGATCAAAAATCATGAGTGAGTCATTTTCTTTTTGTCCTGTAATTTTTCGCAAGAGAAACTACAGTCACAAAAGGAAAATGTGCAGTATTTGCTAGATAGTGAAAAATGTAGATCACAAGAGAGTAATAAGTCTTACTGTGTGAAAACCATTGAAAGGCTGTTTCAAAAGCTTTTGTTATCTCAGTAAGACACAGATTGTGAAATACAGTCATGCAGAGAATGGCTTGGCCTTTAAAAAAAAAAAGAGAGAGAGAGAGAGATTCTTTTCCACAAGTAAGTAGCATGTATGCTAAAAGCTTCAAAAGCTTCAACTGCTAATAGTTTTCAATTTATATATGCATAAAAGATTAAACTGAAGATTAAATTTATCGTGTTTTCAAATTTTGAATTGCTTCAGTGAAGAACAAAGGTAATATATAAAAGAGTTTGGGTAATTTCCATAGAAACAAAAGCCAAATCCCAAGTAAGATATTTTTCTAATAACTCTGTAGGGTGGTTAAACTGTGCCAGATTCCAGGGGACCACTTGCCTTCATGTTTTAATCCATGAATAAACATTGACAGCCTTTTTTATACAAAACATTGTGTCTAGGAGAGATACAGGGAAGAATGTTGATATTTTCCAAGAATCTAGTTGTTGAGAAAGATGCAGGAGATGAAAAAACAAAAGCAAAAACTGAAAATAGGTTGGCTATATTAAGACTGATTTTTATTTTCCTCTAGGGAGTTTCATGAGTTTTTAACTTTAAAAGGGGGGTTTTTTTAAACCTAAAACTGAAAAAAAGCAATTTTTAACCTCATAAATTGTTGTGCATTGAATATAGGATGAATCCCATTTCATAACAGTTGAAATTTAATTGAAAAATGCCTATATGTTAAATAAATACATTTTTTAATGATTGCAAAGCTTAAAAACAATGTTCCATTTGTAATAATTCTCAAGAAATTTGAAGGAGAAACAAACTAATTCAATTCTTCAAATAGTTATTGAAGACTTTTTATATGGTCATTACTAATATATGTCAAATATTTGTGTTTTTTCTCTTTTTTTTCTTTTTTACATAGATGGAGTTAGACACAGC
>JAQZBX010105371.1:0-10857 GCA_029593785.1 Cabassous unicinctus
TTCTCCTAGTCTTTCTATGTCCACAAAGATCTTGAATTCAGTATTCCATTTTGATGATAGGAGCAGTATGTCCTCTCCTGTCAGTGGAACAGTCATTCCTTTCCAGGCATTCTTTCTTTTCTCTCAGCTTTCAAGACTTTTCTCTTTATTTTGGATACAGTACCATTAATCACGATCATTCCATTTGAACATTCATTTGTTCAATGAACAAATCTGCCTGAGATTTGCTATGCTTTTTCCAATGAGGTCTCATGTCTTTCTACTATCCTGAAAAATCCTCAGTTTTATGTTCTACTGACCCCTGGATGTGCAGCACTTGTATAGTACCTGACACAGAGCTGGGGGGTGGAGTGGGGGCTCAATATATGTTTATTAGGAAAAAAAAGCAAAAAAGGAGAAGTTAAAATCAAATCAGTGTTGTTATTTACTAATTATAAGGGACAGTGATGGCAGAAATGTCATTCTGGAGCAAAACTAAGATTAAGATATTGTGGATTTCAGTTATGCAATCTATATGCAGATATTATTAACACAGAGATTTCCTTCCTATCAAGTCAGCATGAAGTGGTCTTCACCCCTTTAAGACACTATCTGTAAGGCCGACCTAAGTGGTTATGCAAAATGTTCCCGCTCTTATGTGCCACTGTTAAAGAATCAAAAACTAGAGCTATGACTGAACGCTCTGACAAGCTATAAAGGTCCTCCTCTATTAGATGGCAAATCCTTTCCACAGTTGAAGAGGCTGCCCTCTCAGGCATAGCTCAGAAGGCAGAAAATGTATTACTCAAAGACATCATCTCACAGTATGTGCAGAGCAAATGACCTCATTAAGAACGTAACCTGATGGAGATACAGTGTTGGACAAGGTAAGAGAACAAGGTAAGGGAAGAGGCAGTCAACTAGAAAAGGCCTACTCTACTTTCCATAATTTCCTCCTGTAAATGTGGTCAATACCAGGTAGAGTCTGAGCTCATCAGAAGCTCTTAATAAATGGTCCCAGAATGAGCATTACTGCCACAAGAAGTGGCAAGGTTTTAAGGTTTGTGAACATTAACCCCACTAGGAAAGATCTTGATAGGACGGCTTCTTTAGCTCTTAAGTACCTATTTTCTGTCCTTGATGCCTTCTGCAACCACCATACCAGCATGCCTCCTTGACAATGGCAATTTGGGAGGGACTTGGTCCATATGCTTCCTCTCTCTTCAAATACCTCTCCACTGCCACCCTTGGTCTCAGAAGTAAAAAGCTTGTCACCTTCCAACATTATGCTTTGCTATATTGGCAATGCACTCTCTACTATCCATATGGATTTATTAAAACGGTGCCAACAGCCAACACAGGGCTGGGAATTAACCACTGACATTAACTTGACACCTGCTTTAGTTTCCTGGGCTGCTCAAGCAGATACCATGATATGGGCTGGCTTAAACAATAGGAATTTATTCGCTCATGATTTTGAGGCTAACAGAAAGTCCAAATCAAGGTGTCATCAAGGCGATGCTTTCTTCCTGAAGACTGGAGTTCTGGGGCTGCCTGCCGGAGGTCCTTGGTCCTTAGCTTGCCACATGGCAAGGCACATGGCAGTGTCTCCTGGTCTCTCCCTTCTCTTCAGGGTTCCGGTGATGTTCCAGTGATGTTCCGCTTCTTGCTTCCTGTGGCTTTCTTCCCCTAGTCTGAATTTCATTATTCCTATGAGGACCCCGGCAAAAGAACTAAGACCTGACTGAGGTGGGCCACACCTTAATTGAAGTAATCTCATCAAAAGGTCCTAAGCACAATAGGTTCACACCCACAGGAATGGATAGGTTTAAGAACATGTTTTTCGGGGTACATACAGCTCCAAATCACCACAAGGCCCAAACATGATCCACATAAAAACAAGATTATTGCATAGATAGGAGAAGGCTTTTTTAAGAAAGAACTTTCAAGATATTAGATGGTGCCTACCAATTCCTTGGCCCACAATTCCATGTCCCACAACCTGCATCAAGATAGGTCCACGAGCTGTTTCAAGGGAGTAGCATTCATTCATCAAACACTTATTGACTGACTACTACATAAACAAGGCAAACATGGTTCCTGCCTCATGGAGCTTACAATCTAATCAGGGAGAGACACACACAATGACGCCAAGTTGTGGTAAGAGTAAGAAAGCGAGTCTGCTTTCTTTAGAGTGGTCTGAGACGGCTCCTTAAGGAGGGGCACTTAAACCAAGGCCTTAGGACTTCAGAGCTTGTCATGCCTACAGCAGAGGATAAGAGCTTCCGGCAGGAACAAGGCCATATGACCAGCTGTGAGGCAAGGAGGAAACCGGCATTTTAAAACACTGACTTAGCTGTTCGGTGGTTGGAGCAGAGTGAGAAAGGGGTGAAAACACAGGGTACCACATGAGATGAATCTGGAAAGACAGGCAAAAGTCAGATCACACAGGTGTTATGAGTCATGGTAAGCAACCTGAACTGTTTTCTAAATACAGTGGGAGGCTGCTGGGGAATTTTAAACAGGAGAATTTTTAAGAGTAATCTATTTATTATTATTTTACGATTATTCTGCCTGTTGGGAGGGCAGATTCTAGAGAGGTATGAATGACCAGTTTAAGCAGAAAATCAGTAAGGAGGTTAATGTAGTCCAGGTGAAAAACAGCAGCTGGGAAGATGGAGAGAAGTAGGTGGGTTTGGGGCATATTTGAGAACTAAAAGAACCTGCTGATGGATTTAGTATAGGAAGCAAGAGAAAAGGAGAAATCTAAGTTTCTGCTTTGTGCAACTGGGTGGATGACGGAACTAGTTACTGAAATGGGGAAGATGGGAAAGAAACGCTTAGGACTGGGGAGATTCAAGAGCTCAGATTTGAGGTGTTTATTTTGAGATGCCTGCAAGACAATTAGAGTTAGCTAGTAGGTAGGTGGATACCAAGTTAGAAGAAGAGAAGAATGATTCAAACTATTGCTCCCATATTTCATGCTATTTGTATCCTAGAATATTTTTGTACAATATGATTAGTATAATGTGTTATATCTTATATATAACACACATATATAAATATCACATATATTCTATAATACACACACAAATATAACATACACATATCTGAAAAACAAGATTTAAAGGAAGTAAATAAAAATAGCAACAGACAATATGGGGGGGTTAAAACCCCTGTCTATTTTTGAAACTGCTTATAATAATGCTTTAGTAATTTCATTATTTTAAAAAGAAAAAATGTATAGGAAGCAGAAACTGAGCAAAGCTCTCATTTAGAGAACAGTATTTCTCTCATCAATGTGGTAGATACATCTAAGTTTTTGTTGTTAGGGTAAATTGGTAAGACCCTTTCCCCTAGTTAACACATGCAAGTGTTTTTAAATAGCACTGCAGTTGAAAATCATAATCACTAGCTTTGAATATCACCAGGTTTTTTTAGAATCTGTGTTGCTATTCAAATCGCCTTCAAAACAAAATGACAGGATGAACCAAATTAAATGGAAGCGATAGGTAAGTGAAACTACACACAAAATAAGTGAACAAGACCCTCCACGCACACACTTAACTGGGGCCCTGATATTACAGCCAATGAAATTCTACAAGGGAGGCCTGGACCCTTTTCCTCATTAGGCATATCACATCTAGATACATCCTAGAGTCTTCCCTTTCCCACATCCTCCATATTCAAAGTTGAGTAGATTTCATTTGTCAAAAATCTCTCCTATCTGCTCTACACCATCCCAACCCATGCCCACTCCAGCCTCGGGGGCAATCTGGGAAAGTGGTTGAGAGCACAGGTGATGGAGATACACCATCCAGGACTGAATTCCAGATGGGCCATGTTCTGAATCAATATTTAATCTTCATTAGGTCTCCCCACTGCCACTGCCTTAGCTCAGGTCTCTCCCAGCTCAGTCAGCCTTGCCCTGCGTCTGTCCATTTTCACCACTGCAATGAGCATGTCTCTGTAAAAAGCAAGCCAGATCCAAATCCGTAGCCATGTAGTAGTTCCCCAATGCTTCTAGAACAAAATATTGCAAGGCCTGATAGACCCTTCAGGTGCTCCTGTCTGCCTCTCCAGCCCTCTCTCTCCTGCCAAGCCCCAGCCCTAGCCCACTCCAAGCTTGAGTCACTCCCAAAAGCTGCGCTTCCACCGTTCCACACTTGGTAGGCACAGTACAGTTTGCCCTCCACTTCACCCAGCAGAGCCCTTCCTGACCACACTGGGTCGGAGCTTCCCTTCAGGCAGCGGTAGCACTGCTTCTCTGGCTCCTGTAGTCTCCAGTGGTTCCTCTAGCTTTCCAGAGTCCCCTGATCTGCTGATTGTCAGCCGCCGCCCTGCTGCGTTGTATCGTGGCTCTCAACCCTATCACACCCAAATATTCTGTAACGCTCCGTTTATTTTCTTAAACTGAAATTGATAACATACCTACACACATGCTCTTAAACACACCAACAACTCATATAATGCCCTAGCTGTAAAATGAAGTAAAAAAATTAAAAGTAAGATAACAATAAAATAATCTGAATTATAAATGCTCAGGCACAACCACTGAGGACATATAAAGCCCTTTGCTTGCACCTATGCCTGAAATCGGCAGGAAGGTGAGAGCTACCAGTGTAGGCTGATACTCATGGGCTTTGGGGTGGCCACAGGCAGGGCTCCAGCAGTGACATGATTTCATGTGAGGGTAAATAACTCTTGATTCCAGATGGAGCAAAGTACAATTTTCCCTCAATTTACATTTACAATTCAATTTACAATTTTCCTGGAAAAGTAGTATATTAAATCCATGACAGAAAAAAAAATCTTTGTGTTTATATGAAAAGCAGAATTAGGTTGTAGGCTCAGATAATCATAAACAGGCTTTTCACCTACATGAATGTCCTTACAAAAGCTGGGGGAGAGGGGTGCAGGACCACTCTTGCTGTTAGACAGCTAGGCTCTCTAGCCTCTGCTCACCAAATGCAAGTAGTACCCCACTAATCATTATGATACCTAGCAACAACCCTGCAAATTTCCAAAGTCTCCCTGGGGACCAAACCATTATTCCAGTGGAAAACTACTGGCTGAGCACACAGCAAATGCTTATGTAATGTTTGCTGAATGGATGAGCTTTAATCATTAGGCCTCAAAAAGATTTCATTTCAAAGTACTTCTCATGGTGACTACACTATGTACAAATTCCAAGGATTCCAAGTAAATCTACAACATATTGAGCTGATATGCAAGAAAACTTCCCACCACAACTGAAATGCACATGGGGAGTTAGAATATTTGAAAGAATCCATGATCACTTCCACATTGCACCGTGGTAAAATAAATGCAACTTGGCACTTGAAAAACGCGCTGCCATCTGTGATTATTAAAGACAAAAATATTTCTGGATGCCACATGGATGATTATTTGCACATTACTTCCAAAAAGAAATAAAAAATGAAAGAGAAGTTGGATTATTCATAGCCCAATATTATCGTGTGCTACTGCTGTGAAGCAAATAGACATTGCTGCGAGCTCCGGCTTTTGGAGGCATTTCCGGAAGCAGTGCCACAACTGGAAATTCCATGGCCCTATGGTAGCAGGCGCTCTCAGGTTGCAGGAGATATTGGCTCAGGTGACCTCCATCAGTGGTAGTTCATCAAAGGAATTCATAAGGAAGAAAGGACAGCAGGGAACACTTTCAACTGTTGCCATAAAGACCTGATCTTCCTTCAGGACATGATGCAGCCCTAGTGAGCCGGTCAACCTGTTGCCTCCTCCCTGCTCCGCTGCCCTGTAACTCAGCTGCTGAGTCCTTGCTTCTCCAGTCAGGCCACTACCTTCCCTCTACTTCTGTTCTCTCTGCCTCATAGCTTCTGCTTGTGCCCTCTAAGTGTGCACTGTACAGTTTTTAAGTCACATCTGTCTTTAGGTATTTCAAATTCAAAACTCCCCAAAAGGGGTTTCTGAATTGGGTCTACCCAGCGCTGCCCTCTTTGAGGCAGAGGACACAAACCAAACCTACACATGGGATAGTCCCTGGTCCTACACTCACTGTTGGCTCAGTCACAAGTGGCAGGAAGGTGAGAGTGAAAATGCAGAGCAAAGCTAACTACGTGTAAATGGTCGGAGGGTGCAGCAAGCATGCTGAAGCATCTCACAGGGAGTAATGGAGCTGGCTGGGTACGATGCAACAAGACCTCACATTCTGAAAGTCCCCTTTACCAATGGTAAAATAAACAGATACAACTTTTCTTCCCACCCAACCTTCTCAACTCTAAGACAGAGTGAGCTGAGAAGTGAAAATGACTTCCTTGTTCATACCATAACATGAAATGAAAGGGCTGCTCTTCCCAGGTTGGAGTCTTGACCTGCTGGTTTTCAGCCCTGGCTTCACACTAGAATCCCGTAAAGAGGTTTTGAGAGTTATCTGCAGCTCTTAAAGGAATTAGTCCTCCTTATCCCCTCCCTGATGGCCACACCTTCCCCTCCCTTTGCTCAGCCCCTGGGCATGTGGGAAAGTATTAGGATTTATAATCTGCAATGAGGAACATGAGACAAGTCTCCAAAAGCATGAATAGAAGCCACAACATTATTCACAAATCTACCAATATAGTGGATCATGGTTTGGCCTACAAAGCACATTCAAAAATAAAATAATGGACCCCTGATTTCAAATTTACATCCTTCAACAAACACTTTTCAAAATACAATACTCGCCATCTTCAAATCTAACACCTAAAAGATTTGTTTCACTGGATGGGTTTAATTCCCCTCACTAATTTCTAAGATCTTTTGCTATTCTTTCCTCCATACTTGCCTTGATTTATTTGTTGATTCTTAACTGAACCTTAAGAAAAGTCAATTGAAACTAACATGCAAAAATCTATGAACTCCAGAGTAAAAGGGGACCTCAGCATCATTTAAAATGAAGGCCCCTAAGGAAGGACTTTAGGATAATACGGCGCACATAAAAAACACCTCTGTCTTTAAGGGGGCAGCCTGCGTCCACCCAGATGGGTGACAGCAGCTCTGATGGGCCCTTTCGGACTGAATAAGAAGAGCTAGTCAGTCCGGCAGCTTTGGAAATACCATTCCAGACAATGTATGTTAAGCAGTATCTAATCAGCCTGCTTAAGACACTTGATAGCACTCATATGCAGTCAGAGACACTGGAGTGGAATTTATGAATTTCAAATGAACTTTTCACAGTTTCTTAGGGCAAATCTTTAAAATTACTGCTGCAATGCAAAAAGCTTTAAACTTAATGTTTCAAGACAGGTGTTTTCACCCTTTCTCTGCCTGTCTAACGCCAGCTTCCCATCTCTGTGGCTGGGGCTTCAGTCATTTCTCACATCCCTGCAAACATACCTTAAATCTTTTGCTGTGAGAGCAGTTTATTTCCTACCACTGAGATTCTCAGATTAGAAACTTGATAACTCTTGAACATGAATAATATTGTTATTGGCTTAGGAAAAACAACACCAAATGAGACTAATGATGATGGTGATGCTGATGAAGACAATTTTTCTATCTTCAGAAAAACCACAATTCTTTGTTGCCTTTTGGCAGGAATAAGAAATACATACAGTACTATGCATTCCATTTAGCCATCTCACCTCGAGGCTAAGACTCGTGATCTAAAATCCTTACGCTTTCACTCCTGGGTTAGACTCCTGGGTTAGGGAGGAGCTTTTAATACCCTTCAGATGCCGCTTGCCAACAGCCTGGCTTGGATGAACAAACTCTGAGAAATCTAATACTTACTCGAAGTGAACTGTCTTCCACGTTCGCTCTGTCCTCACCACTGATTCAGCAGGACACAGGAGATGAGAGGGGAAAGGGGCCACTCTGAGCCTGCCATCAAGTTAGATGAAGTAGACAAGGCTTGCTATCAGAAACCTATTTCACTGTGGGCACACCTGCAGTATCTATGGTGAAATGACGCTAAGGCAATTCTCTAATGGGAAAATGCCAAAACAACATTAGTAGCAGTGAATTTCCAGCAACACAACACTGGTTATTAACAAAAACATTAATCAGATAGTGTTCATTTTTAATTCAAAGACTACTTGTATATTCAAAAAGAGCTTGCACGTTTATAAAATCATTTTTCTGCTTCCTGCCTAGTACTGAATTATTTACAACTCATTTAAAACACATACACACCTGACAGTTTTGAAAATAGTGTTTGACAAAGCATTTTCAGCATCTATAAAAATAAGTGCTATAAAAATAAATTCTAGAAGAGCAGATTCTGTACACAGTGTCCTTCATTAGCAAATCCTAAGGGATTTTTACTCACTGGTACATCACACTTTACAAAATTGTTCGAGAGAAAGAGGAAGAAATATGACCCTGTGTTCAGAGTTCAAATTATTTGGTATATATCATACGGTGAATGCATGCCAACTCCAAAGTAAAATTAACTGGTTCATCAAAATCTGCACAATGTCAGTTACACTGGGAAATCCTTCTTCAAAAATTATAGGATCAGAAGCCCTCAACAAACAGCTACTGTAACTAGGTGTTCTCTAGGTAAAAGCACATCAAATAAAATATACAATTTCTGATATAACAGTGACACAGCAGTTAATATACATCAGAGAATTCAAAAAACTTTTAAATTATGTATTAAATATTGCTTGGATCATGAAATCTACATGATATTTTCTTTCCCAAAAAATTAGTCTTTCATAATATTAGTCCGAATAAAAAAAGTTTTTTTAAAGTGATCACCTCTAAAATAGTCTTAAGACAGAAAAAGTTATTCCCCCTCAAAGTGTATCTCCTTCTAGAAGTTGCTTTAGCTTCCTCCATATCTGTGGTTATAACTCCTTTTTCAAATCTATTATTTTAAGTTTTCTCTCTAGTTTTCTTAAACCTGCTGTAGGTTTGCTTATTTTATTTGCCTTTTCAAGATTTTGTTCTTCATTTTATTTATCAATTTTATCACTTTTTTCTTTTTAGTATATTAAATTTTGCCTTATCATAAATTCTATCCCCATCTACTCTTTTATTTACTCATTCATTTTCCAGCTTCTTAAATGGAAGGTTTAGTTTACTTACATTTGAATTCTTCTAGCTATATTATAAAAAGCACCAAGAGTTTGAATTTTTCTCTGAACACATTGTCTGCCATTGCCAACAGGTTGTGAAATGTAGCATTCTCACATTTATTTCTAAAGTCTTTTATTTCCCCTGATCAGAGAGTTTGTTTTTTTTTTTAAGATGCTTAGATTATACAAAGAAGAGAGAGAGAGAGAACAAGAACGAGAACGCTGTGATTGGCAAAAGCCTATAGCACCCGGTATTCCCAGACGTCTCCCATCTGAGTACCAGGAACGACCCTGTTTAGCTCCTGAGATCAGATGAGATTGGGTACATTCAGGGTGGTATGGCCGTAGACCAGAGAGTAATTTAAATTTCCAAGTGACTAGGATTATAGTTTTTCCTTTTTTGTTCATATTTGTTTTTTTAAATTATTATTACTCTGTAATGAAAACAACATGGCCTATAAAATTTCCATAATTTTTGGAGATGACTGAAGCTGACTTTGTAGCCTAATACATAGTCAATTTTTATCTAATCTAGGGACATTTACAAAAAATGTGTGGTGTGCTCTCTGCATGAGACCAGGCAGGGACCACCCAGGCTGTGCACTGCACAGTGCTGAGAGGTGCTCCAACATTCCCACTGAAGTTGGTGAGATGCCTTTTCAAGTCCTCTAAAATGCAGTTTTTCCTTTTCTCCTGTGACTCACAGAATCTGCGTGCTAACTGTGTACTCACATATTGGATCTGACATCTCTCCTTCCTATCCACTCTAGATTTCTGGGCTTGGGTGGCTAATTTAGGTATTTACACTTTGCCTTTTACCTTTGGTTGGGCCAGCAACCCCAAACAGTTTTACTCAACAAACAAACATTTATTGAGTACTGATGCCAGGCATTATTTCAGGCACTCCTCAGCACCTAAAGCAAACAAGCAGTAAATAAAACAGATAATAGTACTGCCTTCCTGGAGCTTAGGAGAGACACAAAAGTTAGGATTCGTAAAAACATGCTAGCATATACTTATATTTTAATAACTCATTTTTCTTCTATAAATAAGGCAGGCTAACAGTAGAATTTGGGAAAAACAAAAGTTTAAACACAAAACAAAAGTTCCTCAATCTTGAGTTAACACTTATAACATTTTGATGTACTCCTTTCTGGTCCTTTTTATGTGAATATTTTTACTTTGGAAAAAAAATTAAATCACATTATATACAATATTTGTATTCTACTTTCTACCCTTACCTTATCACAGGTATTTTCCAATTCCATTAAAACAATCTCTGAAAATACCATTTTAATGGCTGTATAATATTCTATCACACATGATTTATTCAGTCACTTACTATTGAACATTAAAGTGGTTTCCAATTTTCCAACATTCCATAACAATAAATATATTTATATCCATCTTTTCTGTATTTCTGGTTATTTATAATTTGGACAGATTCCTAGAAAGGAAATTATATCCTTAATATATAACATCAAATAACTTTCTAGAAAGTGTGAACCAATGTACAGTCCCATCAGAAGTTTATGTAAGTTCCCACTTCACCAAACCCTCTACATCAGCTAAAATTTTTTAATTTTGCTAATTTAGTGAGCAAAGTAGTTTATTATTTTAATTTTCCTTTATTAGGTTAACAATGAATTTTTCTTATACATTCATTAGCTACTAATTTTTTTTCTTTAAATTGTCTATTGATGTCCTTTATCATCTGTCAATATTTTTCTTGAAAATTGTAATGTTCATCACAAGGATGTGATCCTTTTTCCCAAATTCATTTCTGATCTTCTGCCTTTTATTTTGATTTATAATATACTTAGAACTGAAAAAAAAA
>JAQZBX010105372.1:0-10851 GCA_029593785.1 Cabassous unicinctus
ACCCAGTAAGAGGGCAGAGACTCAATCTGAGTCATGCCTCACTGATGTAGTCCAATCAAAAAGGTATCACACCCACGAGAATGGATTAGTTCAAAGACATACTCTTTCTCTTTTTGGAATTCAGCAAATTCAAACTGTCACAGTTGGCCTCTGCAGAACTGGGTGCACTGTGAAGCGTGACTGTGGACTACCAAAAGCTCAGTTGAGTCATAGCCCACTCAAAGCTGATGTGTCTGCTTTGATATCTTTGCTAGAGCAGAAGACAATGGCCTCAGATAACTAGCATGCAGTCACTGATCTGACAAATGCCATCTTTTCTAACACAATCAAGAAAAAGGATAAAAAATGGTTACTATTCACATGGAATAGCTAACAGCGTACACTTTGTTTTGCTCCACTTGGCCATGAAGAAGTCTGAAGAGACCTGTACTCCACAGTCATCCTTCTAAAACAACACACGGATCCATGACATCAGAAACATGATGCTGAGGAGACAGGATAAACAGGTGCTATAATGCTGGAGGCCTTGGTAAGAAACACGTGTTCTTGAAGCTGAGAGAAATATCCATCCTTAAAGATTCAGAGACATGCCCCTTCAGTAAAGTTTTTAAGGTCCAGTGATCAGGGCCATGCTGGGACATCCCTTCAAAGTAAAAGACAAATTGCTGCATTTTACATCCTTTACCCCCTAAAAGGGAAGCACATTGCCTGATAAGCACTTTAAGAACCTGGAGACAACACATTCTGCACCCAGGAGTATTGCTCTAGCCCAAGTACTGGCTGATAGGAAAGCTACAGAAAGAGCTCTTCAGCACATCTGGGCTGTGGTACAAGCAGACCAGCTGCTTGGGCCGTAAGATCCGGAAGACCTTATGGTGCTGGAGGTGTCAGTGGTGGGAAAAGATGCCGTGCTGAGTCTGGGGCAAGCCCTAGTGGGAAAATGGCAATGCAGGTCCCTGGGGATCTGGACCAAGGCCATGCTATCTGCAAGAGAATATTGTATGCCTTTTAAAAACAATTCCTGGGGTCCTGGTAAAGACAGATACCTAACCATGAGATCCCCAGTGAGCATGTGTCCAGAGCTGCCCATCATGAGCTGGGTTCAGTCAGACACACCAAGTCACGCAGTTGAGTGGCCCAACAGCAGTCTGTCAAAAGATGGAAATGGTACATCCAGGATCAAGTCTGAACGGGAATAGAGGACATGAGTATGTTGCACAAGCCCCGACTTCCACGTTACCCACCGTGGTTGTGCCAGTGCCTTTCCCTCTGCTCACATGTAAGCCCAAATCTATACAACTAGCTGAAGGACGAGGGAAAAACCTGGGCTTGGTTTGTAGACAGTTGGCTCAGTGTGTGGATGCAAGCTGAAAATGGATGGTGGCTGTATTACAGCCACATTCAAGGGTGGCTTTGAGAGACAGTGGCAAGGGAAAATCTTCCCACGGGCAGAGCTGAGAGCAGTGTACTTGTTCATCCACTTTGTGTGGAAGGAGAAGTAGCCCAAGGTGAGAAAATATACAGACTCATGATCAGAGGCTTGGAAAGAAAAAGACTGGAAAACGACAGACAAGGAAGTCTTGGCTCAAGACATGTAGATGGGCATATAAGAGAGTGAGCATAAATTGTGAAGATCTTTGTGTCACATATTTATGGCCACCAGAAAGCATTCTCCATGGAAGAAGAATGAAACAATCAAGTAGACCAAATGATTTGGCCTTTGTCCTCAGCTACTCAAGAACTGGCATGATGGGACATGGAAGGAATGGCTATGGTGGCAGAGATGTGCTTGGGCCAGCACCATGGTCTCCTACTTATCAAGAATGACTAGTTACTGCTGTTTCTGCAACCATAGAGACCAATGCTAAGCCCCCGACATGGCCCAATTCCTTGAGAAGACCAACCAGCCACTTGGTGGCAAATTGACTACTTGGGCGCCCTCTGTCTTGGAAGAACCTATGACTTGTTCTCCTAAGAGTAGACACTTATTGCAGCTCTGGGTTTACCTTTCCTGTCCATAGAACTTCAGTTTGCCTCACTACCTGGCTTATAGGATGGCTGATCCACAGGCATGGAATCCCACACAACAGAGCATCCATTAGGGAAAACCCATCAGTGAAGAAAGTGCAGGAGTGGGCCCATGAGAAAGAGCAACTGGTTTTATCACGTACTGCATCACCCCAAGTTGCTGTGTTGATGGGAGATCCAGTCTGGAAGCCATACTCTGTGAAGATAGGGTGCCATCCTTGTGGAGAGTGCAGAAACCTTCTGATTCAGAAACCTCTAACTGGCACTGTGTCCCCCATTGGAAGAATCACATGTTTTCACTGGAGTGGCCTCACATGTCATCTTTCACAGTGACCCACTGGGGAACTTTATTTCTTGTCCTCAGAACTTAACTTCAGGGTGAAAGATCCCATTCTCCAAAGGGTATGCTCTTGTCAGGACATGCACAAAGGTCCTCTTGAACTACAAGTGATGGCTGCTGCTTGGACAAGAAGAGTCAGCTTATTTTGGCAGGGATGATGAGCCTGTCAATGGAGAGAGGTACGGCGCCTGATGCCCAGTGGCAGTGAGAGCCAGATGGGTAGAAATCACGGGAATCACCCCACTGGGTCTCTAGAGTAGCTGCTCAGAATACATAGATGGAGAAATGAGTCCATGTGGCTCAGGGGTGGACTGTGGCAACCAGTGAGGTGAGCCACTCAGATCTTCATTCAAGAGAGAGTTTCTGGTTAGCTGCAAGGGGTGCAGGCAGCTGACAGCCTTTAGCTGCAGCATCTTCAGTATCTGCTTCAGCTTTTGAGCAGGGACTGCACTTTGCCTGGGCATCTCTCAGCCAATGACTGAGCACGGTAGGGGACCCGGGCCATGTCCATCCAATGGGACACCTCCAGTGGGCACTCTTTGCTCCCCATCAGTTAGTTCAGCCTTTGTCAGATGTACATCGTG
This sequence comes from Cabassous unicinctus, assembly GCA_029593785.1. Classification (NCBI taxonomy): domain Eukaryota; kingdom Metazoa; phylum Chordata; class Mammalia; order Cingulata; family Chlamyphoridae; genus Cabassous; species Cabassous unicinctus. The sequence continues at coordinate 2,953 of JAQZBX010105372.1, forward strand.
GTCTGAGACGCAAGCCTCCCTCTTCTACCCCCTTCCCTTTTCCAGGTGTCAGATCTGCCGTGTCTGAAGGCGTGCCCTGCCCAATCTCAAGTTTTCCCTTATGTTTTTCACAAACATTGCCTCCCCCCAAAAAACCTCTTGCATTTCTCACTCAACCTTGCTGTCTGCTTCCTTTAGGGCCCAGCTGATACAATACTCCTCTGGCCATCTGGTTGCCTCTGTTTAGCCACAGATAAAGGCAGTGAGATGCGGTGTAAATGGCTAGTGAGGCATGCCAACACATGGAAATATTTATGCCCTTTTAAAAAGTTGATTCACAAAGTAGTACCAGATTTTCTTATTACAGTTTTTTGTTTGTTTGTTTGTTTCTTGTTTTTAATTCAGGGGCTTTTACAGTTAAAATATTCTGGAAGTTGAACAGGAAAACTAGATTGAAGATAAATCTAAGTTAATTATAGATGTAAAATTTGTGTCTTAAATGTCAGCAACTACCCCACTTCCTTTACCCAGAGTTCAGCTAGTGTTCTGTGAATTGCACGCAGACTTTTCTTGCTTATTATGGAATTTGCTTTTTATATTTCCGAAGCAGCCAACTTCAGGGGCAACCAAACCAAACCTGTCCCGCGTTTAGATGAAGCACCTTCTGTGGCCGAGGTGCTTCCTGTTGACTGCTTCACAGTCATCCCAAATTAAACACGGTTGTGGATGAAATCCTTGCTTTCCCTTTCAGCGCTTCCTTGGCCTTCTGATTTTCTAATACTATTTGGGACAGCATGCTCTTAAACATTCAGGCAACGGCATTGTCCTGGCTGCCACTCTTTTCTATGTTGGAGACTTGACAATAGCTCAACCCTTCCGGCTCCTTACAGTGCCGCAGGCAAGAGAGTGCAAGCAGGCAGCTTTTCTTTCTGTTTCTTCATGCAGGCCTTACTGGATGAAATCAGTTTTCAAAATAACTTTTTAAAAAAGACCACAGTCTTATACCTCAGATCCTTTCATTGGCTTCCCATCATCCAATCTTTTTTTTTTCTATTTTGTTTTTTTAAGCTTCAAGAAATGGACTTTGAAATTTGTTGCAACTGCATCCACCCCCCCCACCCTCCCAATTTCTTTATTACCTGGTTGCCTTGGACCTCACATTCCAGCCTTCAACACAGCCTGCACCCTTTCTTCTGAGGCTGAAAGTTGCCCGGAGTATTTCCCAGTCCTCCTCGTGATCAATATCTCCTTCAAGGTTCAGATTCCTTCTTAAGACCCATTTCCTCCTAAAGGTCCGTTCTAACTGCCTCTAAAGGATTTCTTCTTCGTCATTAGCTTAACACTTCCTTATTCACTAGCTTGTCTGTATAACTGTAATGACACATATTACATGCGGAAAAGCAACTGGCGAATTCACCGATTTCTTCTCTTTTATATAACTATGGTCAAACTGCCCTGCGTTCATTACAATCACGAGTGTGCGAATAAATGAAGTATGCTGGAAAATCACTAACTTATATTTGTAGATTGAAGGACTCATTTGGCTTCTTTGGGATTTTGCTACAGTCGTTTGCAGTCAGAACGAAGGGTTTTACTTAAGTGAACAAGCGACTATTACTGTAAGAAAGGAGAGCGATGAGCCGGAGACTTCTCACTCTTCTAGTGCTGCGGTGCTAGCGGCCGTTTCCCGGTTAGTTAGGACACGCCTGTAGGAACAGGCACTTCTGAAACTGTGACTTATATCAAGCTGCTTGCAGATACCTGCTGACTCTTCTTCCCGCTAAACCTCTGGATCTTATTTGTTGTCTTTCTGTTCCTAGTTCCTAGTACTGTCAAAACCACAAATGTTTGCTTTTAAATTTAATTTTTGGCCTTTGTTTCACTTAACACTCTCTTTTTCTTTAAGAATTGTTGAAAGAATTGTTCAGAATCCTCTGAAAGTCAATTGGAAGTTTCACAGTGAGGCAGGAAGTCTAAATCCCAGTCCATTACTCACAGCTATAACATCTGCATTTCGGGAGCAGAAGGTGAAAGTTTTAAACAGTTCTGTCATCTGCAATGAAACGAAATGATCAGTTATTCCTAAGGCAGTTAAGTGATGATGGCTCTGGGGCTGGCTGCTGGTGACGGCAATTCACACGTTTCCTTTCTTGGTTTGTCCTCCTGTCAGTAAGGGGCTCACAACCAGAGGGCCAGTTAGCAGAAACTGCTGAACGGTTCTCCTTGCCTTTTTGTCTACTGTAATAATCAAGACTGGTTTTGGCAACAACATATTGCATTAGGCAAGGATTAAATTGGATTTGTGTGTTGTGATTTATTCCAGAGCAGGAGAGGAAATGTTTCGGTCTTCCCCAGGATCACCACTCTGAGTCACTTAAACACTCCAGTAGACAAAGCCTGGGCAAACGTTCCACAGAGAACTGTTTTAACGGGTCATCTTCCTCCTTAGCGTCTAGATTATAAAGTGCATCTATTTTGCAGCCTTCAGGCTCCAAACTGCTTTTAAATCCCAACATAATGAGACTAAATTGTCTTTTACATTTATAAGTAAAAGACAATATTGAAACTATTCCAAATCTTTTAGATTTCACAGACCAGTAATTTCCAAAAAATGTTCTGGATACTTGCTGGAGGTTTTCAATTTTTAATTTTGCCAAGTAACAACAGTTAAACCAAACCAAACCTATAGTCTTTTTTTCTAGAAATATTTCTTGTGGGACATAGTACTCCCCGCTTCCTCACTGGTAAAATTCCAATTTTGTTTGAGTGTCTAGCCCTACCCCCATGTGAGCTCAAGTTAAATATCGATTAGTGCGAGACTCTAAGTCAATATCCTTGGTAGTCGTTGGTTTAAGGGCAGGTGTGTCACCCTGCATTGGACAACGGTGTGCGTGGGGCAGTCTGTTAGGGGGATGTTAGTTATTTTCCATTTGCCCCTCCCCACCCAGAACCATACTCTGTCTTTTTCTGCCTCTCTCTTCCTGAGAAGGCCGAGCTCTAAGGATGGCCGCAGCCAGATGTCCTTGCCCACTGGCTTTCCACTGGGTCTGGCTGGAGCCGCTGCTAGGAGGCTGGAGGGTAGCAGGAGAGAGAGCTCAGGAGTCAGTACCCTCCACCGCCCCCCACCACTCCCTTCCTTCTGGCTCCTCTAGGACAAGCTCCTGCCAAGCAAGCTCTCTCCTTCCGCTCCAGCTCTCTTTCTGGGCGATGGGGATTTCGCTGCTTCTTTTTGCCCCTTCAAGACAATGAGCAGTGATGGCTTCCTGCTATTGCCAGCCCCTTGGCCCTTCAAAATCATCTCTTGTTCCCTTTAACTCTGCCCATGGTCTTAAAACAGTCCCCCCATCAAGTTCACTTCGACTCTGAGTGTGCCGGCTGCTTCTTGCTCAAACCCTGACTGATATTGAGGGATGTGGGGGGAAAGGCTTTTGAAAAGAGACAGAGAGGGAGACGCAGTCCTTCTCTGGAGGCTGCGGTGGCATCATGTGCCTCCAGGCTCTTGGTGGCAGCCATCCTGAGCAATGAGGCCAGAGAGCCTCAGTGGAGCCAGGCTGAGGACGGCAGAGCAGAGCAACGGAGAGTCTGTTTCCTCGATGCTGCTGTGCCTTTGAGGGGACCATTTCTGAGATGCTTTGCAAAGGGATACTTGTGCTCCTTGAGGCCCGAAGTTTTCTCAAGTCTGAGAAAGCAAAGGAACAAATGATGATACATGTAAAATCACTTGAGTGATGATTTTTGAGGCTTTGTGTTTTGTGAGCTGGTCAACCTGATGTCAGAGGAGAGGGCAGAGGGCAGGTTTGTTATTTCTCCTTGGGTGAGCTATTTGCATGAGTGACTCCGGATTTGGAGGCCTCTCCCAGGGATGAAAATTGTATGAAAATTACAGAATAATTCCCTGACTTACCCAATGTAGTGGGTAAGTCAGAGAAAATTATCAACTTATTCCTTGAAAATAAATTCTTTCCTTTGGATGATGGTGAAAGACCTGGAAAGACACTGATGGGAGGCCTTCTGGAGATGTGGGTATGGGCCAGGAGCCACTGAGGTCTCGAGGCCCTTCCAGCTGCACGGTCTGAGAGCTCTTAAACAAGAACACATGTTCTGGGAATCCACAGAGCCACATATTTTCACTGTAGGGGAAGATGTTAAAGGCCATGGCTCTAAAAATAAGAAACCTTACTCCTTGCAGCGCCTAGCAAAGATGATGGAGAGAGCTCGAGACCGGCTTCAAGAAGACCCCGTGGGCTTGTGCTTTTGGCCCCTTCCTTTTCCCTGGCCTTGGGACCTAAGGGAGTTCACTTAGCTCCTCTAGGCTTTCAGTGTCTTTGTCTAGAAAGCTGAAATAATCCTGGGCTGCCCTCCTCCAGGGTGCTAAGTATCAGATGGTGTAAATGGAAGCCTTCTATAAAGTGAAGGAAGGTGACTTCTGGGTGTTACCGCTGTGTGTGACCCAGTCACAGGGTGACCAGGGATTGTGAAGTCACTGCCCGGGACCTCCTGCAGGGAAAGCCTGGAACAAAGTGGGATCCCAGCTCTGGGTAGTTTCGTTTGCCTGGAAGAAATCACCAAGCCAGACTTTGTCCCAGTACTGCACTGGGAAGTGAGGGGAAGTATAAGGAGGGCCCCACCAGGCCACATAGGTAGAGATGCCTGCTTTTACCGTCAGACCCAAGAGAGGACGCAAAGTGGAATGGCTTCGATGATATAGCCACTTGGCATTTTAGAATCAAGTAATGTTGGTTTAAGGAAGTTATAAGTAAATATGGTTTTAATTCAAATTTGGTTGGCTCCTCTTCCTAAGGAGTTCCTAAATCCAACCACTTCTCTCCATCCCCACCACTGCTACTTTAGTCCATGCCCTCAGCACCTCCTGTTTGCATGATGGCAGCAGCCTCTTGCTTCATCTCTTTCTTTCCAGTCTCCAGTCTTTCCCTCTGCAACCTGCCGTCCATGCCCATCCAGAATGTTTCTCTAAATCTCCAGCCTGATTGTGCCACTTCCCTGCTTAACGTCCTCCAGTATCTCCCCCTTGCCTTCAGTGTCAAGTCAAAATTCCATATCATGGCATGTAAAGCCCATACTTTCCTGTCCAGCCAGGCTGCTCCTTCCACCACCCCCAGCCTCTTTCTCTGCCCTGTGGTCTTAGTTTGCCAGGGCTGCTATGACAAATAGCACTCCCTGGTTGGCTTAAACAACAGGGATTTATTGTCTCAGAATTTTGGAGGCTGGGAGTCCAACATCAAGGTCGCACCGGGCCATGCTTTCTCCCAGAGTCTGTGGTGTTCTGGGGCTGGTGGGCCACAATTCTTGGGGTTCCTCCATTATGGGGTTCTTTGCCTCATTCTCTGGCTTCTTACTTCTCAGTTCTGGTTTCTACTGACTGCCACCTTCTTGTGATTTTTGGCTTCTTTTGACGGATTGCATCCAAATTTCCATTGCTTGTAGGCCTCCCATCATATGGATTAAGGCTCACCCTGATTCAATTTGGCCTCATCTACAGAGGATCTTCGAAGATCTTATTCTTAAATGAGTCCACACCTTAACCAATAATAGCCTTGTCAAAGGTCCTATTTACTAATGGGCTCAACCCACAGGAAACTGATTAAGACTTGAGTATGCATTTTGTGGGGGACTTGATTCAGTACTGAATCAGGATCTTCTAACTCCCCAAGATGGGGCCCATGTTCACCCCAATTCTCCCCTCATTCTCAGCTGATGACCTCAACTCATGCTTCTTTAGGAATGGCAACTCCCCTGGCATCCCACCAAATCTAGCCTCCAGCCACCCGTGTCCTCTTTCTTTCCTCCTGTTACAATTGTCAAAGCAACCCTTTTCCTATCAAAGGCCAACCCCTCTGCTCATGCTCTGGACACCATCTCCTCGCCTTCTCAAGGGCTTCCCCCCTTTAATTATCTATCCATTGCCAACCTTGTCAACATCTCCCTTTCCACAGGATCATTCCCATCAGCATGCAAACACACTTAATGTTTTTTTTTTTTTTTTAATCCTTTATGCCTTTTATGCCTAAAATTCTCGGGAGAGTTATCTGGCCATACTGCTTTGACTCTTACCATGTCTTCTCCACTTGGCTCTGACTCCTCTCCACTCTTTTATGGAAACAGTCCTTTTCAAGGTGGGCCGTGACCTGCACCTTGCCAAACCCAGGAGTCAGCTTTCTGCCCTTATCTTCTCCTCCCTCCGCAGGAGTCACCACTGCCTCGCCTGGGTTTCTTTCTCAGTCACACCCTCCCCTACAGGCTCCTCCCTGCCTACCGACCACTCCACACAGCATCCCTGAGCCCTTTTCTACTCTGCCCACACTCTCCTTATGTGGTCTCAATGTGACCCATTGCTTCAAGTATTTATTTGCTGATGATTATTGACTTTATGGCTTCAGCTCAGACTGCTTTTCTGAGCTCCAGACTTGGGTATCCACCTGCCTGCTCTCCATTTCTGTGCAGCTATTTCACATGCATCTCAACTTTACCATGTCCTGGAATGAACTCTTGGCTCCTGTCACTTCAACCCATTTCTCCTGTCTTCTCCATCTCAGTAAATCATGCCATCATCCACCCTGTTGCTCCATACAGAAACCTGATGGCCTCCTTATCTCTTCTTCTTGCATAGCTTCTGTACTATTATCTCCTAGGGCTGCTGTAGCAAAGTACCACAAGCTGGCTGGTTTGAAACATGGAAATTCATACTCTCCCAGTTCTGGAGGCTGGAAGTCCAAACGCAGGTGTTAGCTGGGCCGTGCTTCCTCTGAAGGCTCTAGGAGAAGATCTTTCCTTGCTTCCTCCTAGCTTCTGGCAGTCATTGGCAATCCTTGGCGTTCCTTGGTTGTGGTAGCATCACTCTAATCTCTGCCTCTGTCACATGGCCATCATCCCTCTGCGAGTCTGTCTCTTCTTCTTTTCTTATGGACACCAGTCATATTGACTTAGGGTCCATCCCAGTCGAGTATGACCTCATCTTAACTTGGTAACGTCTGCAAAGACCCCATTTCCAAATGACATCACATTCACAGTTATGGTGGATTAGGACTTCAACATATCTTTGTTTCAACCCATAGAACTTTTATATCTGATTGGTCAGAAATCACTGTCCATTTCCAAAACATATCGTCAATCTGTCCACTTAGCTCCATCTCTTTTTCTCTCACTATAGTCCGAGCCACCATCATCTCCTTCACTGTTCCCCTGCTACCACTTGTGTCCCCTCTGCTCTATTCCTACACCGTATTCTCCTGCACAAAACCCTAAATGGCTCCTCATTGCACAGCTCACAAGGGCCTCCTTGACCTGGCCCCTGCCTTTCTTCCAGCCCTCCTCTCGCTAGGTTCCTGCTTTTCCTCATTGCACACAACCCATGGCCAGTTCACCTCATGCCGGCTTAGTTCACTGATGTCTGCCCAGGGTCAGGGAACTGCCCCTGCCACACAGTGTGTGCAAATAGATAATCGCTTTGATTGTTGAATCTATTGTTACTTGCTAGGTCCTGGAGTAACTAAAATGAACTGAAGAAAGTCCCTGCCAAACAGGAGCTCTCAGTCTAGCAAGGGAGACAAACACATGCACAGAGACTATTGAGAATATTTACAGCTGACCGTGACAGATGTGATGGGGAATGAGATGGACTCCGGTGGCTGGAAGAGGGTTGGGGGGACTCCTCAGGGAAGGGGATGTTTGAACTCAGTCGATGAACCTCTACCCAAATCTAAACCCTGATTAAAAACAATAACTTCAAGAAGCAGAATGACGGAAAATATGCTAAAATATTAATAGTGGTGGTCCCTGGCTTTTAGCTTCGTGGAAGTTTGTGTTTTCCTATTTTGATACTTCCAAATACTCCATTGTGAATTTATTACCTTTTTTTTTTCCCCTGAAGATTTATTTATTTATTTATTTACTTTTATCCAT
>JAQZBX010105373.1:0-10858 GCA_029593785.1 Cabassous unicinctus
GGCTATGAATATTACAATGCATGAAAAAAATCTTAACTCAGCCTGTCCTTTATTTTCTAATTTCTGATGCAATCAGGAAATGACTTAATATGTACTCATTATTAATAATATAACAGGCTGTAACTAGAATATACTGAAGCACAATCAGTTTATTTTATTTTCTCTCAAAATAGAGAGGAGAGTGAAAAATAGAGCTCTCTAACTTGCTTAATAAAATAGCCATTCTTCCAAACTAGCAGCTCCATTAATTGAGTACAATGCCACTGTGAAATTGTGTGATATTTAGTAGCTCATTACCTTCCTCGGAAATCATGTTATTTGTGAGAGAAAGGTGAGAAAGAAATGAAAAAATGGCAAGGTTGTGTTTGTGTTCTTTACCACTGGCAGGCAGGATATTTTTTCAATGTGAATTCTCCAGAGTATGACTAAAGTGTATATTTGTCATATGTTTTAATATCAAGTTATGTGATTCTTCCAATTTCATTTTTCTTTTTCAATTTGTCTTTGCCTATTCAGGGCCCCTTGTCCTTCCAAATAAATTTCATTGTTAGCCATTCCCATTTAGTAAAAAAAATGCTGTTTTCATTTATATTGGGATTTCACTAAATCTGTAAATCAGTATGGGTAGGACAGAGATCTTAATGATGTTTAGTTTTCATGCCCATGAACAGAGAATATTCTTCAATTTATTTAGGTCTTTGATTTCCTTTAACAATGTTGATTAGCTTTCTATGCACAATTCCTTTACATGTTTAGTTAAATTTATTTCTACATAATTGATTGTTTTAGTTGATATTGTAAATCAAATTTTTTCTTAATTTCCTCCTCATATTGCTCATGATTGTACAAAATTGCTACTGATTTTTGTGGGTTGATCTTACATCCTGCACTTTCCTGAACTATTTTATCAGCTCTAGAAACATTGCTGTAGGTTTCTCAGGGTTTTCTTTGTATAGGATCATGTCATCTGCAAATAGTGAATTTTTTACATAGACCTTTCCAATTTGGATGATGTTTATATCGTTTTCTTGCTTAAGTGCTTGAGTAAGTACTTCTTTATTGACTGCACGTAAAATTGTTTTTGAACCATTCACTTTCAGCCTCCTTGCATCCCTGTGTCTAAGGTGGGTTTCTTGTAGAAAGAATATAGATGGATCATATTACCTTTTCCATTCTGCCAATCTCTGTCTCCTGATTGGAGAGTTTAATCCATTAACATTCAATGTTATTACTGTCAAGACATTATTTACATTAACCAGAGTTTCTTTTTTGTTTATATATGTCATGTGTTGTTTTTATTCCTCTTTTTATCTTTTTAGTTATTTTTACCAATAATCTTTATTCCTACACTCTCTTCTAACCTGCTTTCTCCATTGTTTTCCTTTCAACCTGCATAACTCCCTTTCGTGTTTCTTTCTCTCTTTTTTTGGAAGGTTGAAGTTTTATTTGCTCATTTCAAAACTACTTTGTTAAACAGCCTAGTGTCTGATAACATTGGGTTACATACAGACAGTAAGTGGTAGATCCAAACCCAGACTCCTTTGCTTCAATGTTTTAAAACAGTATATTTTACTATCTCTTTAGTTATTATTCTACTGCTGTTGGTAGGCCACCAGAGCATGTCTATCAGTTTCTCATTTAGCTTTTCAAAACATTTAATAAAAGTATGCTATATGAAATGTGCTGGACCAAAAAGATGAAAAGAACACTGAGAACTGCAAGAAGTAGAATGATTAGCAATGAAGGCACGTGAGTTCCTAATGCATTGCATCTAGTAAGTAGAGGCTAGGGATGCTACTAAATGTCCTACACAGCTCCACAACAAAGAAATGTCTGGTCAAGATGCCAGTTAGTTCCAAAATTAAGAACCTCTAGGCTATTACTTTGGTATCAACACTCTGGTCAAGATAGAACCAGGAAAGTTACACTTCAGAGAAAAACTCAGAAAGAAAAATATGAAAGGGGTAGGATATGGGAATAATTCAGCATAGAAAGAAACTATAATTTGGAACCAACTAATTTGAATGAGAAACTTTTTTTTAAATAGCTACTCTTTTATAGTTTCTGACACATAGAAGGTAGTAAGATTAAAGAGCATAGAAAAGGAAAAACAAACGAAGGTCTTTCTCAGAATTGGAGTAGAAATAGGGGAATCAAGACTACTTTTCTTAAAGATGGGCAGTTATAAGGAAATTAAAAGTTACACAATTCTACTCAGTGATATGCAAATGTCATGTTCACTTATGAAACTGCATCTAATCCAAATCATGTGAGTGGCCATATGACATGTGGCTGCTTACAGTTCCCATATTTCCCCTCACTCTTCCAGTACAGCACATTTCACAGAGCACACCTCTGCCAAATGCATAAAAATGTCTTTTTACACTAAGTAAACCAGCAAATTATGCAAGACATTCAGCAAGGTTTGTGGGGGAGGGACCAAAGGATTAAGAAAGACTGAGAATATATGTAACATAAGTATTGTCATGTTTGTTTGTTTGTTTTCCACAAGAAGAACACACCTAAAAATTTTATTTATGTATATATGTATATACATGTATTTTTTATTATTTTAAATTTATTGAAGTGTATCTCAAACATAAATATACATAAACAATAAGTATAATAATAGTTATGAATTTACAAAACAAACATACATAACATCATACAGGACTCTCATACCTCACCCTACCATCAATACCTTGCAGTGCTGTGAAACATTTTAAACTATGATTAAAGAGCATTCTCAAAACATTACTACTAACAAAATTTTTATTGCCCCAACACACCCTATTATTATGATTATTTTTTTTATCATTTTTACATTGCCAAACATAAGCAATAAGTGTATAGGAAAAGTTGTGAACTTACAAAGCAAACCTGCATAACAACATACAAGGGTCCCATACATCAACCCACCACCAAAGCCTTGCATTTTGATACATTTGTTAAAAATTATGAAAGAATATTGTGAAAATCTGAGTAGTAACTATAGTCCTTATCTTACATTTGGTGTATTCTCTCCCCAACCATCCTATTATTATTTTTAAATATATTTTTATAACAGAAGATGTAAACTTTCAAAACTATCATGCACATGTGCAGAATTCCCATATAACAGCCCTCTATCAACACCCCACACTGTGGTGGAATATTAGTTATAGGGTTGTTTGCAAGGTTGTTTCAATTTAGAGTTTCTGAGTGAGATTCTATTCTACATGTAAGAATGCAATTGCTGGGTTGAAAGGTAAATCAATTTTAGTTTTTAAAGGAAATGCTAAGCTACTTTCTAGGGTGGCTCTATCATTTTCCATCACCAAAAGGAAGATATGAATGATACTCTTTCTCTGCATCCTTGCCAGTCTTTTGTGTTATCACTCTATTCTATTTTACTCTCTCTAAGAGATGTGTAGTGGATATATTGTGGTGGAAATTTACATTTCTCTAAAGATTAATGAGGTTGATATTTTCATTGGCTTTTCATTCTCTTACTACAATCCTGATTTCTGTAACTATATAGTAAGCCTTAACATAGAGAAGAGTGATTCTTCCCACTTTGTACTTCCTTTTCAAACAAATTGTGGCTGTTCTATTGCCTTTCCTTTGCCATATAAATTTTAGAATAAGCTTGTTTACAAATTATAAAATACTTACTAAGCTTTATAATAGAAATTATATGGAACCTATAGACCAATTTAGGAGGAATTTATGTTATTATTATGTTGTTTTCTAATCTTTGAACTTGGTGTGACTGTCTGAGAATTGAGGTGTTATTTCTGTTTCTTTCTTTTATCCCTTTCCTCCTTTTACCCAATCTTCTCTCTGATTGAATCACTTTTTTTCTGCCCTAGTAATCCTGCATTAAATTTGTTTTCTTTAAAGTTCTACAGGTTTTCTGAGTCTACAAAAATAATATAAATGAATATTACTCCCATATATGAATACATACACACATACATAAATATTTATATGAATATGTTTTTCAGATACATACTATGCATATATTTAGACATTTATTATTATGGTCACTGTTTACAAGTTACAGGCAATATAATATTAAAAAACATTTCCACTTCTCTTTCACCGAAAATACCAATTGAAAATACTCAAAGTCCTATATATAACTGTAATTCGTTTACTTTCTTCTTCATATTTAATCTTCTTAGAACATTGGTATTTTACCGTATTTGTAATATTTTCAGTCATTATTACTTCACCCCTTTTATTTTACAAATTCCCTCTTTTTCAGAGCATTTAAGTATACATGCATGAGACTATTTCATATATTCCCACAGATCACAAAATTCTGCATATTTTTCAATATTTTATGTTATTCTAAATTAGGATGATTTCCCCTTTTATATTTTCAAGCACCCTCACACTTTCTTCTGCCAATCTTACATCTACTCAGAGTTGTTTATTTCAGATATTTCATTTTTTGTACTAGAAATTGCACTTAATCTATTTATGATTTCTATAGTGTGCTGTTCTTTTCCAAATCTTTACTCAGTATGCCATGGTTTACACTGCATTTTTTAACATATTTGTAATAACTGTTTTAATTTACATTTCTGTTAATTTTAACATCTGAATCATGTTAGGGTTGTTTACTTTGACCGTTAGTGCTCTGGCAATAGCTTCTAAGTCTTACTTCTTTGTAAACCAAGTAGATTTAATGATATGATGGATATATGTTAATGCATTTTTTTAGAGAGAAAGTTGATTCTTCTATCAGATGGAAAATTTATCTGTATATCTATTACATTTTTTGAGACTAGCATTTCTAGGTGGGTTGAGAATACTTATTATATTCTAGGGTTATATTACCCCTACTTCTAAATTACTGATTATCTGAAATTCCAGTTGAATAACCAGAACTTCCAGAAATGTCCCTCAAAATTGACTGATCAGATATCCTATGCACCCAACCTTAAGAAACCATCATATCTTTACTAATGATGAGTAAAAAGATTCTAAAAGTGTAGGTAGAAAGTCATAAAAATGTCAGCCTATTTACTGCAGACAAAAATTGCCACAAACTTAGTTGCTTAAAACAGAATCTATTTATTCACTTAAATTCTTCAGTTCAGAAGCCTGATATCAATGGTTTTGCAGGGCTCTGTACTTTTTGGAAGCTTCTGGAAAGAACCTGCATCCTTGCCTTTTTCAGTTTCTAAAGATCATCTGCATTCCTTTTTTCACGATCCCTTTCTTGCATCACTACAAAAAGTTGCTTCCTTTATCATATGTTCTACTGGCAACATGATCCTCTTGATTTTTTCTTATAAGAAACTTTTTTATTATATTGTGGTCACCTAGATAATCCAGGAAAATCTCTTCATTTTACCATTCACAACTTCACATCTGTCCATTCCCTTTTCCCTTTGAATAAGGTCACATATTCAAAGATTCAAGGGATTTAGTTAATTGTAGTTTGTCAGTACTGAACCTATTGCATACAAGTAGAGTTTTTCCAGAGAGAACTGCTTGAGCTCAGGTTGATAGCGCCTATTCTAATGCAGGTCCTACTTTAGCTGGTTTGAATGACTTACAGAATTAGGAATAAATAATGCTCTATCTCTGCTAATTTTGTTTGATGGCTATTTATTTCTCAATGTAGAAATTCAATGGAGCTATTAGAGCCATATATTTCCCACATTTACTAAAAAAATCATGTATTTTTTCAATATGTTAATATGCATATTATGGTAGTTGTTTCATAAAACATGAGTTTGGAGAACTTTAGACAGGATTTGATCCAGGTGTCCACAGCTAGATTTATTGGTCTGGCAATGAGAAGGACTGGATAGGACATATTGGAACCTCACACCAAGATTATCCTCAGAACACAGCCATTATTATATTCTCCTTCAGGGATGGCTGAATTTGTTTTCTTCATAGTGTGTTAAATAATTTGGCCTCTTTTATTCACCATTAATTCAGGAAGCTGTCAACTAGATCAGGGCCCATCTCAGTCAGACTGCTCAATGTAAATTCATTATGTTGATTGTTTATTTTCTATATAATTAATCCTACTACATGAAGAGGTAGGATAATGATGGTATGGATATCCATACAAAATTTATAGACAAGGAATATCAAAAAAGAGTTTTTGTCATCTGGTAATATGGGCAAGAGTGGTATTAGAAAAAATCATTTAGAATAAAACTCTTTTTGTGTGGAAATTAAAACTCAGTGTAAGCCAATGGTCTCAAAATCTAGATGATATTGTTGAAAGGAAATGATTTCAAGGGTGAACCTTGAGGATCCATTAGGGCAGCATATATATGAAACACCAATCTTAGGAACGTCAGTGCCTAGAAGGAGTCCAAGAAGTTCTACAGATCCTTGCATCATTTGAAATTCATTGATCACAGACAGTGGCTTTTTTGGTAATCTGTTGTCATCTTTTCTTGGCCTCCCTGCAAAAGTGCATAATAATTATTAATATGTGCTCTATTCTGTATACCATTTCATACGTCATTCCACTTATAGCCACCTTCTCAAGAGAGAGTACATTTGCTTTTGACCTCACTTTTTCGTACAAAGCTGTCTGCTTCTTTTTGCTCTATGTTAAAGTATAAAGTTATTTTTGTAATCATCATATGAAATATTCTAATGAAACAAATATTTCCCATTCTACTCTATACAAGCATATATTAAAATGGATGCTTTTATTTGATAATTATTGATATTAAATCTGCATAAATTTCAGTTTTCTTGAATTGAACTATAACTGTTTCAGTATAAATTTTTCTAAGGTGCCCCTTGAGCATACCATGATGTTAAATTGTGTGTCATTGTGGCAACCCATGCTATAATAAACACAGGCTTTAGAGTCTGATAAAATTGGAATTGCATCCTGACTTTATTTTTTCCTAATATTATTTAACTCTCCTTAATGTCAACTTTTCTATTAGTGTCTTAAAGATACAATAAAAAACCTTTATAAATTTATTAACTTGTATGAAACATAATAGGTCTGCAGCATTTTTTAAATAACGGCTGTTGAAATAATTGTCATTACAATGCAAAAATAAACACTGTTAACAGTATTTTTTCCATTTTAACACTCATCATTTATATTAAAGCAATGGTTTTTAAATCATCAATTAACCTAGTTCATTAAAATAAAATCTAAAATAACATGGAATGTTTTTTAAATACAAAAGCAATTCAAAACCTAGAATTGGTATAGGCAAGTAGCAAATTATTCAATCTAGAATATTTATGAAGATTAACTCATTGATTCTGCTTATTTTCAGTTCTTTGTTATTGCATTTTTTAAAGGGTTGGTTAGATGTGAAGTCATTTTTGTTTCCTGAAAAAGTATCATATTCTCTTACTTAGAAATGTAATCCTGATTGGGGGAAGGGAATAAAAACTTTAAAGATATTAGGGACTAATGATTTTTCATGAAATTTTGATACTTCTGCAAAAGTGAATTCTGTTACTTGTTTGAGAATCATGCAATTTTCTTGACTGAAGCATTAAAGACTTGTTTTACTTGCTTGTTCCTCAGGGTGTAAATGAAGGGGTTCAACACAGGAGCAAAAGAATTAGTTAACACTATCACACCCTTATTAACAGTCACTGATTCCTTTGCTGATATTTGATATAGATGAAGTTACAGCTGCCATAGGTGATGGAGACCACAATCATGTGAGTAGAGGAGGTTGCAAATGCCTTTTTCCTTTCTCAGGCAAACGGGAATTGTAGAATAGGCTTGACGATGAATAGCATAGAAATACACATATAAATGTCATGATAAAGATCAGCACAACAAAGATTATGGCCATCTGTCTATGAGCCATGTATCTTTAGGAGGGGGTGTACATCACAACCAATTCCTCAATGACATTAGAGTCACAGAATTCCAGATTTAGGTCCATGTTAAATGGTGGGAATAAAATCAACAAAACAGCTGTTCAGCAAACATGACATGTCTTCCACAGACACTGTTTTAATGAAGGTCATGGAATGCATGGGTTTGAAGATGGCTACATAGTGGCCACAGGACATAGTGGTCAGAAGAAAAATTCTGACACAACAAAGAACTCTGTATAAAATTTTTTTGAATGAAACCATCGTCATATGTGATTGTCTTGTCACCTGTTGATAGGTTGTACAAGTATCTGGGTATAAAAGTAGATATAAGTGAGATTTCTTAGAAGTAATTTTGTAGGAAAAAGTACATGGCAGTTTTAATGTTTGAATCCATGAGTGTGAGGGAGATGATTGTCAGGTGCCCAGTTACTCTCAATATATAGGTGAGCAATAGAAAAATGAAAATGAGAAACTTCAGTTGTGGGTTGTCAGCCTCAGCACAATAACTGCTATTCTGTGGTTACTCATCTTTGAACCCGAACTTCTATTCAATTTCCATTTATAGTTCCAAGATATTTTCTAGGAGGAGAGAGGTGTTACCATCAATTTGCAGCAAATGATGGCTCAATAAACTGAAACAATCTTCTAATATGCATCCAAATTTTATTTAATTGGGTTATAAGCAGTATCATTACACTAGAAGCATAATTTTCACTGATGTGTTTTAGAAATATCATGGAATGTTTTTTTTTAACAAAACAGAATACTTTACTGTATCACATGCCAAAGTTTTAGGAATTCTTCCCTTTTACTACTATTGTTTCCAATTTCTATTTTATTTATCTGCACATTGGATGGAAATTATCCATATAATTATCTGGGACTGCCAACTGCAGCTGAATCTTAAAAGCAAATTTTAAACTTCTTCAACATTTTAATGTCTTTCCTTGTAGTTTGTTTAGAGTATTAGTCAACCAAAGGAGTGCTGAGGCAAAATACCAGAAATATGCAAGCTCTTATAAAGGGTATTTATTTATGGTACAATCTTACAATCACAAGGCCATAAAGCATAAGTTACATTTCTCACCAAAGTCTTTTGCCATGTGTTGGAGCTAGATGGCTGCTGGTCTCTGCAAGAGTTTGGCCTTCCTCCTCCTCCTAAGTCTCGTGGTCCCAGCTCCTTCAGTTCTCAGCTATAGGTTAGCATCAGGCTTGTCTCTCTACCCAGGGGCTTTCTTTCCAGGCTCAGGTGCTCTGCTCTCTTCACAAAACCAGCTATAGACTATCAGGCTCATTCTCTTCCTGGGGACACTGCAGTGTCTAAGGAAGCCTTATCTCTTTCCTCACTTATCTACTTCTTAGGGTATTTCCTTCCCTGGGATCCAGCATCAAAACTCCAACTCCTTCCTCTGCTGTTTCATTTTCTCTGTTACTCCCTGCCCATTAAAGGGGTGGGGACTCAATGTCCTGCTGATGTGGCCGAATCAAAGCCTTGATTAAAAGTTGATCAAGTAAAATGAAACCTCTGAATATAATACAATCTAATATACCCAGAGGAACAGACCAGTTTACAAACATAATACAATATATATTTTTGGAATTTATAACTAATATCCAATGGTTACAGTTAGTAATAAAGTGCAAATATGGGCCAAATAGTTTATTCCTCACTCTACAGTTCTTCATCATTTGGCATCTGATATGAGTTTTTGCATTATTACAATTTTATAACTTTGTTTCTCTCTTTTAACAAGTTTCTACTCATTTTTTTCTGTCTCTCCCGCATGCAAGTCTGTCTACAGTCACACTCATTACTTAGAATGTTAAGGAAAGTTGCATGTTGTATAAAATATGCACAGTATTGTATAGCACACTCACAACTATTTTATATTCTCCATCTGTTAAATAATATTAAAACACAATGCAAATTCCCAGTATCCACGATACTTTTGCAAGAAATCAGCTTTAATGTATTAATCCAAGATTTTAATGCTTTCAGACAAGTAATTAATTAAATGGGAATAACTTAATTTCCAAGGGATTATATTGATGTGGATTTCTAAATTATACATAACTATTTAGATTATTATGAGAAATCTGGGAATGTAAGGGCTTAATTTGTGTTAATTGTAGGTACAGGGTTTCACACATGCCTAATACATGGCACTCAATATTTTTATAAAAAAATGTACTCTATGGAAAGGTGCATATTTTCTAATTCAAACTTTCATTGAGTGTGCAATGGTTTGCTAGTTCTGACTTTATTCTTTGTGTCATTCCATGTGCTGCCACCATATAGATTCTGAGACTTTGCACCTAAGTCCCTGGGATCCATAATAGAACCCCCTGCTCCCATATTCTAGCTTTAGCTCTCCTGAGCACCCAAAAGTCATTTTATACTTCATTTCTCTACTTAGGTTGCATCTTTATGACTACTTATTTACAACTTTGCAGTGTTTTCAACTTCAGATTCAAGAGCATCTTAATTAAATTTTATGCAGCATTTTTATGTGTTTTCATTTCGAGGTTACCTTAATCCTCCATTTTCTCATTATTGTAAAAGCTATTATTTTCTTGCTGATTGTTCTTTGCATTTTCATATTAGCCCTAATTCATCCTTTATGGACTTTTTACATAAAATTACTCCTATTTCATGTATTTGGATATCATTTTGATGCATACGAGTAGGGCTTCAAGGGTTGTTACCCTATATTTGATCAAATAATGGCTTTTACTCTAAGTTAAAATATAAAATTATGAAGTTAATTTCATTCCAAAAGTTTTTTTTAAGAATTGTAATTTAATGTTTTCTAATTTAGATTTAAAACTTTACAACTATTTGTATGACAAGTGAGCATGCAGGATTGGTTTGAGGAATGTCCAATGGAGAATATTTTACAAAAATGTTGAGAAAATTAATGGAACAGTAGTATTGATAGTAAAACAGAAACAAGTTTATAAGCAATGAATGAAAATGCCCTGCACCATTAATGATAAAAATAAATCTTTTCTTTTGAAATGTTTCTTTACA
>JAQZBX010105374.1:0-10853 GCA_029593785.1 Cabassous unicinctus
TGTGAAGTAGTATCTCATGTAGTTTTAAGGGGCATTTTTCAAATGACTAATGATATTGAACGTCTTTTCATATACTTATTGGCCATTTGACTATCTTCTTTGGCAAAATGTCTATTCAAATCCTTGGCGCATTTCTTAATTGGGTAGTTTACTTTTTTGGTAGATGAATTGTAAGAGTTCTTTTTACATTCTGGATATTAATCTCTTATCAGATATATAGTTTGAAACTATTTTCATTCATCATGTAAGTTTTGTTTTCATTTTAGAAGAATTTACTTCTGCCATTTAGCCATTTGTTTTCTGTATGACTTTTGAGTTTCTGTTCCTCAATTACTCCATTACTTCCTTTTTTTTTGGTATTTATTTGCTTTAATTTAGTGTACTAATTTGATTATTTTTCTATTTTCTAATTATTTTCTTAGAGGTTACTTTTGTAATTAAAATTAGCATCTTAACTAATAATAATCTAATTTATCTAGTACCAACTTAGCTTCATTAGTATACAAACTCTACTAATATATATCTCCATCCTTCCCCATTATATTATTATTTTTTCATCTAAAATTTTTATACATGCCCATTAATATATTTTTTGTTACGTACAATGGAATTTATCCTGCAATAAAAGGAATACATTTCTGATGCATGCTAAATATAGATGAACCTTGATAATATCGTAATAAGTGAACTATACAAGTCACAGAAAAACAAATACATTATGATTCACTGATGCACCCTAATTTACCAGCTTCTTCTTCCTGCTCTTCTCTGGATGCTGCATAATGTTTAGGATTTTCTATTTCTTCTTCTAAAAGCTTTTATAGTTGAAATATTCACTATATTTGTTTTACTGAAAATTTTACATTACTTTTGAAATGTATTGACACTCCTTTTAATCAAATCATATTATTGTTCTAAAATGCAGAATCTTAAGTTTTGTTCCCTATTCATTTCTGTTTAAGTAAATTGGACTTTTCCATTTTCTTTTACCTTTATTGTTCTTAAACTGGAATAAAATTTATTAGTCTTGGCAAAGATTTCACTTAGGCTTTGCTCATTTGTATCTGAACATCAAAAGGAATTAGAAAAGGAGAATTGTAGCAAGATGGCAGAGTAGGAAGCTCTAGGAATTAGTTTCTCTACCAAAACAGCTATTGATCTGGCAGGAAATACCTGAATCTATTCTGAATCTCTGGAGTCTTGAGGAACATTATGCAGTCCTATATTCACTAAGGAAATGGATTATGCACATTTTGAAGCTCATTATTATTATTCACATAAATTGAAATACCATTACCAAGCTTTTTCTACTTCTATTTGTTTGTCTAGTCCCTATTATGCATTTGCAGTTTATTTTGCTCACTAGCAAAGCTTTGACTCCATGGCTCCATTTGGCTGCATGACAGAAATGTAGACTCTACATGAGTAGCATATTTGACTCTAATAGATCCATAGTCAAAATCAGTATTGTCTAACTTTTCTACATTAATCAGTGAATCAGGTAGCTGATTTTTTATAACTATAATCAAATAATTTTAAAATTATTGAAACACAAAAACCCTAAATTTTGAAGAGAATATCTTGTATTCCCATATTCTATTTTTAAAAAAATATTATCTTCTTAAGCTATTAATTTGCTTTGTTAAAAAAATAATTCTCAGCTTGATGTCTGGTTATCTGGCTAGCAGATATAACCCAAAAGATACTTCCTCTAATCTTAAGATTTTGCTTGTAGTTTCTTGGCTTATGTTGCATAAAATAACTTAAGGATAGGCAAGGAACTAAAGAGTTTATTAAGAAACAAGAAAATGGGAAAAGTACACAGTCCAAGGCCTAGATTGCAGATGTGCTGCAGGGTGCGTTGCACATGTGGAGGTCTAATTTAGGCCTTTTAAAACCTTTACTCCTCCTTCTTCATAACGTTGGGGAGAGGCCTCAGCTGTTTGATGTTCTGATTGGTTTCCCTACTTGTTAGTTTTCAGGGGGCCAATGGTTATACATTTTGAAAGTATCCAGGTCTTCCCCTTGAAACTAAACGTGATTCTCATTCCAAATGGGATTCTTGTACCATATGGAATTCTCATGGGGGTCTTGTGGGGTCTTTCTGGCTTTATTCTTGGTAGTGGCCTTTCCCTCAGGGGGGTTGCAGGTGGAGATTCATGACCATGTGTCTTATGGCCTTGTTTCCTGCCAGGTCTCCTTGGTCTTCCTGTTTACCCTATACAACCTGCCTCAATCTCACTGATATGAAATAATTAGAAAAAGAAAATTCATAGTGTCAGAAATTAGAGCACATTTCAACAGAGGGTAGTTTAAAGAATGGGGGAGGTAATGGTTAATTGGTACAGAACTTCTGTTTGGGGTATAATAAATTTGTGGTAATGGCAATTGATAATGGTAGCACACCATCGTGAATTTAATTAACAATACTGAATTAGATATTCAAATGTAGTTTAAAGGGGAAATATTAGTAGAATAAAATTTTTAAAAACAATAGGACTGTATAGAACAAATTATATGATAAAACCTTATTTAAACTTTGGATTATAACTCATAGTAAAATTATAATATCCTTTCATCAATTGTAATGAATTTACCACACTAATGCAAAGTATTTTAATGGGTGGGGGCAGTTATATGGGAATGCTGTATTTTCTGCATAAACCAAAACTATTCAATAAAAATTATTTTTATCAACTGTCAAAGGTGGAAGAATCATGCAATGTAATTTAAAAATGATTTGTAGTTTAAAGACAAAAAATGGGTAAGGTAATTATATGTGGAGACAAGACACTATTGAATAGGAAGATTTGGGAGAATTTGGTCTTATTGAAATTAAAACAAAATAATAGATATAAAAATTAATTATATAGGTTAAATAGCTGATTGACAAATTTAAGGAGATATTGACAAAATTTATTCAAAATTGTAGAAAAATAAAATAATATAAATATGAAAGAGTTCCTATGACATCAAAGATATAAGAAGAAGTGCTATATAAGTTTGAGTGGAATCTGAAATTAAAAACCTAGAACAAGTCAATAGTTTTAAAAAGATAATGGCTCATTTTTCAGAATTATTAATAAGTCCAATTTGTAGCTTTAGGAAATCAAATAAATATTAAGGAGTTAAATAAAAAAGGAATCCATGGAAAGACATATATAGCATAATGAAAAACTTCCCTGGTCTTAGTCCATAGTTTTGAGAAAGGATCCTGATCCTTTGGTATTTCCCCAAATAGGAGTGTCTTTTGTTTTTCATAGTTGGAGCAAGACCACACCTGTTAGCTAATATTCTAATATGAGCACAGGGAGGGGCCACCCACCTTCAGTCTTAGGATGGGGCTATCCACACTAGGAAGATCATCCAGGTGCTTAGGGGATTGGGGCTTTGAGCCAAGTCACATTATCCTAAATGCCTGACCTCTGGAAGGGGAGGGGACCTGTAGATTGCATTCAACAATGTAGACATTTATTCTTTCAATAATGCCTGCCTAATGAGACCCCATTAAACTCAGTACTTTTCACATCCTTATAAGCTTCCATGATTGATAAGATACATCTCTGTGATGGGAGGGTAAGTTGTTCTGGCTCCAATTGGAGAGGACATGTAACTTGCATTTGAAACTGTGTGGTGGAAACCTCCAAATTTGCAGAGGTGCAGGTAGCTTAGGTCCACAAATTTGTGACAGACACTTGCAGGGCAGTCTTTTAGAGGGATCTTCTTACCCCCTGGATTCTGTCTAACACAGAGTAGAATTAGAATTGGATTAGATTGAATTACTGCTATATTTGCAGTTGGTATCAGAAGCTATTTTGAAAGTTGCAGAAGTTTCTTCCCAACCTTTAGAACGTATCATAGTGAAACTGCTAAAACTTCAAAAACCAAGAGAAGTCCTTAAGGACTGACTGAAGATCAAGATAGATTAGTTGCAAAAGGAGATTGTTTTAAAAGGAAAATACACAGATGAACACAGATAAGTTAAATGGCATAGTCAAGAGCTCCTGGTTAATGAAAACAATGAAGAGAAAAAAATACTTAATCAGATTCATATTTCACAAAACCCAACCCCATATTCTTTTATTTTAGACCATTAGCATTAATATAATACCAACTTTGTTTTTGCTAAACCAAACTTACAATGTTGTTAACTATAGTCCGTAAATTACATTAGTTATATTTTTCTCATGTATCACCACATATTAGCATCCTTCAGGAGAAGAACATACCTATATTTAAATTATTAATCACAATCGTCATCTACTGACAAAAATCATTGTTATACATTCCCAATATTATCCTCCAGCTGTCCTCCAGCTACTATCAATCTCCTTAGACTGCATGATTCAGCAACAATCACATCCATAAATCAAAAATGTTTGTTAAATTCATTATAATGTGTTACCATCATGACCAACCATTGCCACAAATTCACATTTGACCTTATTAAACATTCTACATACATCCAGGAGATGAATTTTCAACAGAAATTTTGTGAGAAAATAATAATTTAATGATATCTCAAAATATTGAGAAAATTATTGCTAACTAAAACTTGAATATGAAGCAAAGTTATTATTTAACAATTGGGATTTAAAGGAATTTTAGTAGAAAAATATAGCTACATGAATCAGTTCTTCAAAACCACGATTAGATTAAGAAAAATATAAGCCAGAAATTCAGAGACATTATTTGTAGGCAGAAATGTTAGCATGAGTTTTATGCAAAACACCTTCTGTGAAACCATAAGAAAAAGATAAATAACCTATTTAAATTGGGCTGATTTCATAGTACAAAAAACACCTAAAAATGAGTTTCAACCTCATTACTAGTTTGGGAAATGCAATTGATATCACTATGAAGAAAGTCATTTCAGAGAAATAAAATCTCTGCCAACCTTATGAAATCAGCCAGATGAGCTGAAAAATATGAAAAACATTTTATTTTAATTTGTAGAAATAACAAATTGGGAATAATTATCAAACCAAGAAACAAGAAAGAATACACATAAAGGGAAGTAAGTTTTGGACTTGGACCCCATTTTTCCTTTGGGAATTGCTCATTCAGAAACATTGTCTGAGAAACAGTGGAAGTTATCAGTGTCTCTGGTGTTTCATGGGTCCAGAGAGACAGGGATTCTAGCCTAGGGCTCATCACAGGAGCTTTGGTGAACACCTCCAGCTCTGAGTGGAAAACCTGTGGTAGGCTGACTCACAGGTTCAGCTTCAAATCTTTTCAATAAACAAGTCTACACTGAGATGATCCTAAGAGACTCAGGACCATGAAAGAACTAAAACTTAAATAACTCTCGAGGAAATATGGTCATCTTAGGGCATATACATAAAATAAATACAAATAAAATGAAAATGATTGTGTGTATATACATATATACATCTCAGTCCACTGCCAGGACATGGAAATAGTGATCCCAGGAACAATGAACAAATACAACATCCAGATCCTGGCTCTGGAAAAAACCCTTCTCCACTATCAAGAACCAGGACTCCTTGCAGAAATGGTAGATTTTGAAGTTGTTGAAAGGAAAGTACAAGATGAGCCTGGACACTTTGTGGTGTGAGGAAGTAAAGAAGTCCTTCAAAATTCATGGAAACATTTCAAAAAGACACATGAAGAAAATTGAAAGACTCTACATTGGCCAACTCTGGGACAATTTGATTTTCAAAATAACTAACATCAGTAATGAGTAAAATTGGAAACCATGAGTATAAAATGATATAATGTATTTAATAAAAATGTTAAAGTTCAATGATGGTGGAGATATTTACACCATATTCAAACTACCTAACCACAAAATACTTGTTAATTATGAAGATAAAGTAGACTTATTGTTGAGAAGCCACCAGTAACCACATGAATCAATATATCAAAAAAACATCATTAATAACAACAGCAACAAAAAAAACAGCAAAGTAGTGTGATACCTGATAGGACTCAATGAAAAAGCTGCATGACATCTATGATATTCCTGAGAAAAATGAATAAATTCAGGCATAACTGGCCGGCCATCACAAATGGAGGGATGTTTATATTCACTGGAAATGAATTCCCAACATTCATGAAAATGAAGGGAAGCCTGAGTAACTGTTTCAAATTAAGGGAAACAAAAAGACCATGCCAATTAAATGAAACATGCAATTCTAAAGGGCCTTCTTTTTGTTATTAAGGACAATTATGAGATAACTGGTAAAATTTGATAGGATTGGAGAATTAGACATAAATAATATGTGTTACTTATGGTTGCTCTGTGGTTATGTCATGAATGTTCTGTTTATTGTAGGCCTTACACACTACTTACATTGTGCAAGACACTGGGCATTTTTTGGTACAAGAAAAAAGTCCCTTGCTCAATTTATGTAACTTTTCTTTTAGTTAAGATTGTATTAAAATAAAAATAAACAGGAATCATTTAATTAATTCCAGTTTTGTTGGTAAGCAACAATCAAGGTAAGGGAATCCTATTATATTTCCTAATGCAAGCAAGTGAATGAATCCTGTTTAGGGTAAGTTTTTATTAAATATTTTTATTTTTAAAGATGCTTTAGACTACATAAATGTTATATCAAAAATATAGGAGATCCCTATATAACCTGCCCCTCCCCCTCCCATGCTTTCCATCATTAACAACATCTTTCATTAGTGTGGTACATTTTTTAAGCTTGATGGAGACATATTGAAGCATTGTTAATAACCATGGAGTATAGTTTATATTATACTTTCACTTTGCATGGCACATTTTATAGGTTTTCACAAAATGCATAATGGTCTATATCACCATTGCAATATCAAGCAAAAGAATATCAATATCCCCAAAATGCCCCATGTTACACATATTCTTCTGTCTCCCACCTCTTAGACCCTCTAATGGCCACTGCATTTATATCATTGATACAAGTCTTACATTGCTAGAATAATAATAACAAATCTATTTTATTCCATATATGCATTCCCTGCATCTGTTTATTCACCCCTCAATCTTGAGGATTTGAGGATGATGATGCCCACTCTGTTTCTGATTGAGGGGGACTTAGAACCAATGAGGCAGATGGATGGAACTGTCTTGCTTGCAGTTGTAGATACTGTCTGTTTTTGGCAATGGACCATATCAATCACCATCGCTTTTCAGTTGTCCTGGGCAAGTCCAATGAATAGGAGAGCAAGTGTTGCAACTCTGCTGAGATTCAGGTCTCAACCAGCATTATAACAGATCAAAAATTCAAGTCTCTGGGACATATATTTAATAGTATACTGCTAATTATAGCATCAAATAAAAGGGGCAGAAGAATCAGGTGTAGGGAAATTATAAATGAATCAACTTTGTGACATTGGGGAGCATATATTCCAAAGACACACTGATAAGGTACTGATATACTGAGATTGTCTGCCCAACCTGTAGCATCCAGATGATTCTAGACCCCTCAGGAGCTCTGCTGTTTGAGGCACTGTTTACTGTGGCAGTCAATGAGATCCTGCTTGAATGTGAATAATCATAACCTCTAGAATGACATCCTTACTCACTTTAAAATCCCTTAGCCATAAAAAATCATTTGTATTTAATATTTCCCCCTTTTGATCAAGTTCTTTCTCTGAATGCATTGCTAGTGGGCACTTGGAAATAATGTCTTGGTGCCAGGGGCCCCATCCTCTGGAGTCATGTCCTATGCCATGGGGAAGGTAGTGTATTTATTAGCTGAGTTTGGCTTAGAGAGGTGCCATATTTCAGCAACAAGGAGACTTTCAAGAGGTAATTCTTAGCAATATAGAATACTAGACTAAGTTTCAATTTCACAAGAACAGAGTTAACAAGTACAACCATCAATATCAATGGCCTTGCAAAATGGTCTGTCTTCCTTTGCTAGGCACTGCCCATGTTCTCAGGGATTCTTGCCACTCTATTAAAGAATGTAGCAGGACTTTCCAGAATGGGAATTCAATATTCTTTAGGCTATTGTGTTGGTCTCCACTCACCAAGACAATGCCACTTGACCACTTGAACATATTCATGTGTCATAGAGACATGTCCCAGGTGCATCCTTCCCCAAACATCCCCACATCATTGACACCCCACACCAGTGATCCTTACCTGCCACAGGTGTGACCCATTTGAGAACCATAGTCTCCCCAAAACAAAGCTAAAATTAAACAAACAAATGTAACAAGAAAATGAAACAATAATGAAAATATAACAAAATACAAAAAAGAACAAACAGGATAAAAGAAAAAATAAAAATTATTTTTTCAATGTGTTTTTTCATCAGTTAGATCTATTATCTTTTTTAAAATGACAATTTCTCTGCATCTTCTCTCACTGTCTTATTTCTTTTCACTTTATCTTCAAAAAGCTTTAGAGTTACATAAAAGTCACATAGAAAATATAGACAATTCCATATAACCAAACCCTCTCCTTCTCCCACTACCCCCTAATAATAACATTTTACATGTTTATGATAAATTTGTTACAATTGATGTACAGATATTGAAGCATTGCTACTAACCATGGTCAATGGTTTGCATTATGGTTTACATTTTTCACTGTACACTTTTATAAGTTTTGACAAAATTTAAAATGGCCTGTATCCATCACTGCAAGATTAGGCAGAATAATTCCAATGCCCTAAAAATGCCCTTGTTCTATCTATTCTATTCTTCTCTCCCCCTCCACTTAGGACCTATTGTAACCACTTCGTTTCAAATTTTGAAGAATAAGGTACATAGTTACATGCAAACATATTGAGGGCTTGACATATTGATCTGTTTTCTTTTATCAGGCACTACCTATGCTCTAGTTTCATCAAATCTGTAATTTTAGGTGTCCTCTGCTTTGTCAAACAGTTTAAACTATTTAAACTTTTTCCTTATTTATCTAATATTAAGGATATCAAACAAAACAAATTTTAATTTCATCTATTACCTGTGTTCTAATGATTTCATTACAAAACATTTACTATGTTCTTTTACAGAATTTTTTGGCATGATAGGTGGTAAAAAAGAGTAAAGTTCTCCAATGGGTTTGTGTGTGTGTGTGTGTGTATTTGGCAGGAGAAAACTATTTTTATTATGGAAGGGTGGAGAAAGGTATGGATTTCTTTTTAATGAGAAACAGATCACTTTTATTAAATAACTGGTTTATAAATTTTAGATCTTGGTCCCAGTTTCACAGAAATCTTGAAATGGTATTTAAAACATGTCTCTTCCCTTTTGTTTAACATTGAAAGTCTCTCAATTTAATAACCTTTAAGATAATATGAATCAAGTCTTAAATCAGATACAATTCTTTGTTTGATACAGACTACCTGCTTTCTGACTCTATTTCACCAGTCATTCCATAAAGATAAAGTACATCTAAATAATTGTTTACTGTACTTAGATACAAAAGGAAATAATTTAAAAGTAGAGAACTTGAGTATTTCTTAAATCAAAATATTTGCCAGATTATCTAAAAATAAAATCACCACCTAACATAAGAAATGCTTAACTAAATTTTACTACATAGGCTTTCTCAATCTAAGTGATTGTTTCTTGATTTGGTCCGTAGCTTTGGCCTGGAGGGGACCTTTTCATATTCCCCAATCCCATCTGCCCCAATCCCTGGGAAAAGCTGAGGCTCCAAGGGAAACCCACCCCACCCTCCCCCACCCTCAGTCCCTCACAACTTCCAGATCTGCTTTGGAGATTTGGGTCCTTAGTCTATGATTTCCCATCACTGTGCAGAGAGTGGAAACATGTTTCAGAAGAGCTTTGAACTCTTCTGGGCAATGAAACCTTAAAACCTTTTAGGTCAGACTGCTGCCCCAGGACCCCTTGGGATCTTCCAGTGTAGAGTGAGCTGAGGTGCAGTTGTGCACTAAAGAAGGCAATAAAAACAAAACAAAACAGAACAAAAACACCTTGTTAAAGTTTGACAATTTGATATGATGAAATTTGTGTTTAAACATCTTACAATCATGCATTTGTAACAATGTTGCCATTGGACAGATTTGTGTAACTGAAAAAATTTTATAATTGCATTACATTTATCCAAATGCAGTGAATCAAAGAACTCACATAAGGAGGGTATAGTGGTTTGAAAGTGTATGTAACCCAGAAAAAGTATGTTCTTAAAGTTACTCAATTCCTCTGGGTGTGGATCCATTGTAGGTAGGACTTATTGATGAGGCTACTTCAGTTAAGGTATGGCCTCAATCAGGAACTGTCTTATTCCTTTTACTGGAGCCCTTTATAATATAGACAAATGAGTTCAGACAATGAAAAAAAGCCTTGGAAGCAAGAAGCTGAAAGCAAGGAAACCTAGAGGAGTAGGGAGAGACCAGCTGATGCCACTGTATGCTTTGCCAGGAGACTGGGGTTAAGGATTGCCAGCAGCCTATCTTTGGAGAGAAAGCACGTCCATGATGACACCTTGATATGGACATTTTCTTGGCCTCAAAACTGCATATGAGTATATTCCCATTGCTTAAGCCAAACCATATCATGGTATGGTGCCCAGTTTTTTGGTCAAGAAAGCCCTGTCCTGATTGTTATGAAGGACATTTGATGGACTTCAGTCATCTGTAATTTAATTGCATCTATAGCTGATTACATCTACAATCAACTGAAGAGATTTCCATCAATAATGAGAGAAGTCTTATCCACAGTCTGAAGGCTTTAAAAGGACAAATTATGCTTTGAGCATTCAGAAGAGAGAATTTCTATCTCTACTCCAGCCAGCCAGCTTTTCCTGGGGATTTCATCAAAAACTTTCATCGGAGTTCCCAGCTTGCAGCCTGCCCTATGGAATTTGGACTTGTGCATCGCCCCCACCCTGTTCCATGACAAATTTTTATAAAAATCTAATA
>JAQZBX010105375.1:0-10857 GCA_029593785.1 Cabassous unicinctus
GGAGAAATAAAAAAGAACTAAAAAATGAAAGCCCACGACAAGAAAGAAGCTCAAAAAGAAAGGGAAAACTGAGTACACTGCATTCTCCTTGGGCAGACCATCCTGCAAATAGCATCGAAGCTTAAGAAAATAACTGTCTTATCACCAGCTGGTTACAAAAACAAGAAACTGTCATCCCAGGAAGTAAATCACAGAATTAACACTTTAAATTACTAGAAAATACAATGTGCAACAAAAGAAATCAAGACAAATAAAGAAATAGGAAATTATGGCTCATTTAAAGAAAGAGGATAAAAATACAGAAAACACCAAGGAAGAAGATGAGAATACGGATGTAATGAACAGAATATACTGATAAATAGAAATGAAAAGAGTTTGTCAATAAGAAACCTGCACTTCAAGAAATATTAAAGGGAGTTCTGCAGGTTGAAAGGAAAAAACAGGAGAGAAAGGGTTGGAGGAGAGTGTAGGAAAGAAGAATAGTGGTAAAAATAACTAATAAGATAAAAAGAGAAATAAAATAACATATGATATACATAAACATGAAGAAAATATGGCTAATAAAATTCTTTGACAGTAATAACATTGAATGCTAATGGATTAAACTCTCCAATCAAGAGACACAGATTGGCAGAATGGATAAGGAAATATGATCCATCTATATGCTGTCTATAAGAAACACACCTTACATCCAGGGATGCAAGGAGGTTGCAAGTGGATGGTTGGAAAACATTTTTTTCATGCAAATAATAAATAAAAAAGGGCAGGAGTAGCTATATTAATATCAGAAAAAATAGACTTTGAATGAAAATATTGTAAGAGGTAAAAAAGGCCATTATATATTAATAAAAGTGGTACTCTATCAAAAAGAAAGAACAATCATAAGCATTTATGCACCTAACAAGGGCGCCTCAAAATACATGAGGCAAACATGGGAAAAACTAAGTGGAGAAATAGATGCCTCTACAATTATAATGGGGGACTTTAATACACCATTATCACCATTAGACAGAACATCTATTAAACAGAGACCTTGAATAATACATTAGAGAATCTAGATGTAATAGACATATACAGAATATTACACCAAAATAAAGCAGGATATACATTCTTCTCGAGCAAAAATGGATCACTCTCCAGGATAGACCACATGCTATGTCACAGAACAACTCTTAAAAAACTCAGAAAGATTGAAATTATACAAAGTAATTTTTCTTACCACAATGGAATGAAGCTGGAAATCAGTAAAGAGCAGAGAAGCAGACTAGGCACAAAGATATGGAAGTTAAACAACACACTCTCAGACAATCAATGGGTAAAGGAGCAAACTGCAAAAGAAATCAGTAACTACCTTGAAACGAATGAAAATAAGAACACTATGTATCAAAACCTATGGGATGCAGCAAAAACAATGTTGAATGGGAAATTTATAGCCATAAATGCTTGTATTAAAAAAAAAAATAAAGAGCTAAAATCAAATACCTAACTGCACACCTGGTGGAACTAGGAAAATTACAACAAATTAATCCCAAAGCAAGCAGAAAGAAGGAAATAGCAAAGACTAGAGCAGAGCTAAATGAAAATGAGAATGAAAAACAACACTAGAGAAAAATAACAAAAACAAAAGCTGGTTCCTTGAGAAGATTAATAAAATTGACATACCCTTAGCTATACTAACAAAGAAAAAAAGAGAGAAGATGCAAATACATAAAATAAGAAATGAGGAAAGGAATATCACCACTGACCCCACAGAAATAAAGAGTATCATAAGAGGATACTTTGAAAAATTGTATACCAACAACATGAATTACTTAGATGAAATGGACAAATTCCTAGAAATACACAAGAAGCCTACATTGATGAAAGAAGAAATTGATGAACTCAACAGACCAATCACAAGAAACAAGATTGAACTGGTCATCTAAAACCTCCCAACTAAGAAGAGCCCAGGATGAGGTGGTTTCACAGTTGTATTCTACCAAACATTCTGGAAAGAACTAACATCAATCTTGCTTAATCTCTTCTAAAAAAAAATAGAAGTGGAGGGAACATTGTGTAAGTCATTCTATGGTGCCAACATCATTCTAATACCAAAGCCATACAAAGACCCCACAAGTAAGGAAAACTATAGGGCAATCTCTCTAATCAACCTAGATGCTAAAATCCTCAAAAAAATACTTACTAATCATATTCAAAAACACATCAAACAAATTATACCCCATGACCAAGTGAATTTCATTCCTGGTATGCAAGGATGGCTCAACATAAGAAAATCTATCAATGTAATAGACCACATTAACAGATCAAAAGACCAAAATCACGATTGTCTCTATTGATTCAGAAAAAGCATTTGACAAAATACAGCACCCTTCCCTAATAAAAAATAATTTAAGAGATATGAATAGAAGGAAATTTCCTCAACATGATAAGGGGTAAATATGAAAAAACCCACAGCTAACATCACATTCAATGGTGAAATGCTAAAACTTTCTCTCTAAGATCTGAAACAAGACAAAGATGATCACTGTCACTGTTCTGAACAAAGCTTTTAAAACATGTTCTTGAAAACGCTCAAGGAGATGAAGTAAAGTACAAAGAAAGAACTAAAGGATATCAGGAAAGCAATGAATGAATAATATGAGAGTCTAAGTAAGGAGATAGAAAAGTTATAAAGGAACCAAACACAATTATTGGAATTGAAGGCAACAATAACTGAAATTAAAACTGCCAAGGAGGGTTTCAAGAGCAGATTGGAGCTGGCAGAAGAAAGAGTCAGTGAACTTGAAGACAAGTACTTGAAATGAGTCAGGCTGAGGAACAGAAAGAAAAAAGAAATATTAAAAGTAAACTAGACTACACAGCTATGGGGCGTAATCAAGTGTATCAATATAGATAATACAGAAGGAAAAGAAAGAGAGAAAGGGGCAGAAGGAATAGTCAAAGGAAAATGATAGTTAACTCCCCAAACTTAGTAAATGATGTGAATATGTAAATTAAAGAAGCTCGGAAAGCACAAAATGAATAAACATGAAAAATATCCCATCAAATTCTGATTACACTATAAAATGCAAAAGACAAGGAGAGAGTTCTGAAAGCTGCAAAAGAAAAGCAACATTTTACATACTGGGCATTCCCAATTTTATTAAGTGCCACTTTATTCATCAGAAACCATGGAGGCAAGAAGGCAGTAGGTTAACATACTTAAAGCACTGAAGAAGAACCACTTCCAGCCAATAATTTTTTAACTGGTGAGACTCTCTTACAAAAAGGATAGGTAGATTAAAATATTCTCAGCTAAACAAAAGCTGAGGGAGTTCATCACCTTTAGATGTGCCCTAAAAGCAATGCTTAAGGGAGCTCTTCAGACTGAAAGGAAAGGACACTAGATAGTGGTTCAGAGCACCTTAAAGAAAGACCTATTCTAAAAGTAATGATTGGGTAATTATAAATGCCAGTGATATGGGATTGTACTGTTTGGTAAATAACTCCACTTCTTACTTCCTACAGTTCCTACAATGCAAGTGCATAATGAGTAATAATAAATTTAGGTTTTTGTACATGCAATGTACAAAGATTTAAGTGGTAACAAATACAAAATATATCAGTGGGGGGAAAGAGAGGTATTAGAAAAGTAAAAGTGCATGCTATTGAAATTATGTTGTTATCAAACCAAATATGTTTGTTATATATTTAGGATGTTAAATTGTAACCTTATGGTAACCACAAGGAAAATAGATGAAAAATATATCCAGATAGAAATGAGAAGACATTCACTATGGTAGAACACAAGAAAGTAAATAAATATAAAAGTAGGCTTTAATGTGAGAGAGGGACCAAAAAAGGGTATAAGACTTAGAAAAGCTCAGTAACAAAATGGCAAATGAAATTATTGTATTATCAATAGTGAACTTAAATGTAAATGAATTAAACTCTCAAAAGTCAGAGATTGACAGTATAGATAAAAAAGCCTGAACCAACTATATGCTACCCGTAAGGCTCACCTTAAATTCAAAGATACAAGTAGGGTGAGGTTGAAATGATGGAAAAATGTACCATGTAAGTAGTATCCAAAGGAAATCTGGTGTAAAATAAAATAGACTTTAACTCAAAAACAGTTATGAGGGACAAAGATGGCTATTACATACTGATTAAGGGGAAAATTCAACAGGAAGATGTACCAATTATAATATATATGCACCTAACAGCAATGCCCCAAAATATATGAAGGAAATACTGACAGATTTGAAGGGAGAAATTGATCATTTTACAATAATAGTAGGAGACTTTGACACACCTCTCAAAAAAGGATCAATAAAGTGCAGATAAATGAAATAGAAAGCAAAACAAAACAAAACAAAAAACAATTGAATCAACAAAACAAAAATTTGGTTCTTTGAAAAGATCAAGAAAATAGACAAACCTTTAGCTAGACTTAAAATAAAAGAGAGGATACATATAAAGAAAATTGGAAATGAAAAGAGGAACATTACTACCAACCCCACTGAAATAAAAGGACAAGAAGAGACTATGACCAATTGTATACCAATAAATTAGATAACCTAGATCTAATGGGCAAATTCTTAGAAATGCAAAAACTGCCTACATTGACTCAAGAAAAAATAGAAGATCTTAACAAACTAATTGAAAGGAAAGAGATTGAATCAGTAAGCAAAACTCTCCCAACAAAGACAAGCCCACGGACAGATAGCTTCACAGGGGGACTTCTACCAAACATTCTAAGAATACTTAACTCCAGTTATGCTCAAAATCTTCTAAAAAACTGAGGGGGTGGGAACACTCCCTATCTCATTCTATGAGGCCACCATCATCCTCATACATAAGCTAGAGAAAGATAGCACAAGAAAAGAAAACTACAGATCATTATCTCTTATGAATGTAAATGCAAAAAGCCTCAACAACATACTAGCAAACCAAATACAACAGCATATTAATAGAAATATACACCATGTTCACGTGTGATTTATTCCTGGTATGCAAGGTTGTTCAATATAAGAAAATCAATGTGATACACCACATGAAAATAATGAAGGGAAAAAATGACATGAACATCTTAATGGATGCAGAAAAGGAATTTGACAAAGTACAGTACTCTTTCTTGATAAAAACACTTAGAACACTGGGAACAGAAGGAAACTTCCTCAACCTGATAAAGGGCATATATGAAAAGCTCATAGCTAACATCCTACTTAATGGTGAGACTGAAAGCTTTTCCCGCTAAGATCAGGAACAAGACAAGCTAGCTGACTGTCACCACTGTTATTCAACATTGTACTGGAAGTTCTTGCTAGAGCAGTTAAGCGAGAATAAGAAATAAAATGCATTCAAATTGGAAAGGAAGAAGTACAACTTTGCATCTTTGAAGATAATATGATCCTATATAAAGAAAATCCTGAAAAATCCACAACAAAACTTAGAGAGAGCTAATAAATGAATTCAGAAAAATGGCAGGGTAAAAGAGCAACACCCAAAAACACATTGCTTGTGTTTCTATACACAAGCAATGAACAATCAGAAGAAGAAATCAATCAAAATTTTTCCATTTACAAAAGCAGCTAGAAGAATCAAATATCTAGAAATAAATCTAACCAAGGATGTAAAGGACTTGTACAGAGAAATCTACAAAGCATTGGTAAAATATATCAGTGAATGCCTAAATAAATGGAAGGATATTCCATGTTCATTGATGGGTAGACTAAGTATTATTAAGATGTCAATACTACCCAATGCAATTTATAGATTTAATGCAACTCCAATAAAAATTCAAACAACCTTCTTTTTAAAAATGGAAAAGCTATTCATTAATTTTATATGGAAGGGTAAGGGGCCTCGAATAGCTAAAGCCATCTTGAAAAAAGAAGAATGAAGTTGGAGGGCTTGCACTTCCTAATGTTAAAACTTATTACAACAGACATATAGACCAATGGAATCAATTTCACAGCTCAGAAATCAGCCCTTACATTGGTGTCAAGCTGATTTTTGAATTGGGAAAGAATAGTCTCTTCAACAAATATTTCTGGGAGCACTGGACCTCCATTTGCAGAAAAGAAAAGAAAGGAAGGAAGGAAGGAAGGGAGGGAGGGAGGGAGGGAGGAGAAAGAGAAAGAAAGAAAGAGAAAGAGAAAGAAAGAAAGAGAGAAAGAAAGAAAGAGAGAGAGAGGATCCCTACCTAACATCATATACAAAAAAATCACTCAAAATCGAACAATGACCTATATATAAGAGCTAGAACTCTCAAAATCCTAAAAGAAAATACAGTGAAGCATCTTCAGGACATTCTGTTAGGCAATGGTTTCTTAGACTTTACAGACAAAGCACAAGCAATCAAAGAAAAAATAGATAAATGGGGGAAGAAGATGTGGCTCAAGCAGTTGGGTGCCCTCCTACCACATGGGAGGTCCCAGGTTTGGTTCCTGGTGCCTCCTAAAGAAGACAGCAAGCTGCGGCAACAAGAATTTGCAATGAGGAGACACAATGAGAGACACAACAAGCAGGGAGTGGATGTGGCTCAAGAGACTGGGCGCATCCCTCCCACATGGGAGGTCCCAGGTTTGGTTCCCAGTGCCTCCTAAAAAGAAGACGAGCAGACACAGAGGGCACACAGGAAACAGACACAGAGAGCAGACAGTGAGTGCAAACAACAGTGTTGGGGCGGAGAAATAAATAAAATAAATCTTTAAAAAAATAGATAAATGGCACCTCATTAAAATTAACCACTTTTGTTCCTCAAAGGACTTTGTAAGGAAAGTAAAAAGACAACCTACACAATGGGAGAAAGTATTTGGAAACCACATATCTGATAAAGGATTAATATCCAGAATATACAATGAGATCCTTTAACTTAACAACAAAAAGACAAACAACCAATTTAAAATTAGGCCAAGGCTTGAACAGACATCTCTCCAAAGAAGTTATACAAATGGCCAGAAAGCACATGAAAAGAGGCTCAAGCTCATTAATCCTGAAAGAAATGCAAATCAAAATTATAATGAGATACTATTTCACACCCATTAGAACGGCTGCTATTAAAAATTGAACAGAAAATAACAAGTGTTGGAAAGGATGCAGAGAAACAGGAGCATTCATTAATCGCTGGTGGCAATGTAAAATGATGCATCACTGTGGAACAGTTTGTCAATTCCTCAGAAAGCTAAATAGAGAACTATCCTATGACTTGACAATCCCACTACTATGTGTATACCCCAAAGAATTGAAACCAGGGACTCAAACAGAAATATGTACTCCAATGTACACAGCACCATTATTCACAATTGCCCAAAATGAAAGCAATCCAAGTGTCCATCAACCGATGAATGGATAAAGAAAATGTGGTATATACATAAGATGGAATATTATTTAGTTGTAAAAAGGAATGAAGTCCTTATATATGTGTTAACACAGA
Organism: Cabassous unicinctus; assembly: GCA_029593785.1. Taxonomy (NCBI): domain Eukaryota; kingdom Metazoa; phylum Chordata; class Mammalia; order Cingulata; family Chlamyphoridae; genus Cabassous; species Cabassous unicinctus. The sequence goes on from JAQZBX010105375.1 coordinate 7,421, forward strand.
TGAACCTGGAAGACACATTGAGTGAAATAAACCAAACACAAAAGGACAAATATTGTATGATCTGATTGATTTAAAACAATTAGAAAAAGCAAACTCACAGAGTCAGAATCTAGGATATTAGTCTTGAGGGAAATGCAAATCAAAACCACAATGAGATACTATTTCACATCCATCAGAATGTTACCGGGGGATGGGGTGGGGATAGGGAATGGGAAGGTAAGGCTTAAAATGTACAAGCTTCCTATTTAGAATGATGGAAATGTTTGGGTAATGAATGGTGGCGATGGTAGCACAACATTGGGAATGCAATTAACAGCACTGAAATATATATCTGAATATGATTAAAGGGTGGAAGTTACATTGTATATATAGTAAGAAAATAAAAAGTTGTAAAAATCCATGAAGCAACACTACACAAACAGGGAACCCTACGTTAAACCATGGACTTTAGTTAATAGTACAATTGTAAAAATGTGCTATCATTAATTATAACAAAAGTTCCACACCAATACAAGGTGTTTGTGTTGGGGTGGTGTATGGGAATCCTGTATTTTATCTATCATTGTTCTTTAAACTCATAACTTCTCTACTAAAGAAAATATAGACCATATCCATGCCAAACCTTGGAGTCTCCAATTAATTGTTGTGGGCTGTGGCCTGGGCATAGGGTTTTAAAAATGTCCCCAGTTGTTTCTAATTTGCAGTTATGTTAAGAACCATGCATCTCTAAGTTTAATAAGATTCTGAAAGCACCCGATAGCTAATATGCTACCTAAGAATACTTTCAAAGCGAATTTCACAGCTTAAAGCTTTTCAAAGTGAGGTAATAGACTAGCCTGTCATGTAATTTACTATGGCTTTCTAATTTACCATTACTTCTACAGTCTAATGGCTAATTCGGTGCTATGTCCCAAAAGCACATGACCCTGAACGCCATTGAACTGTCTTTAATACAGGGACCCTGAAAGGGAAACATATTCAGAAGAAGTTCAATCATATTAATTTGATTTTGAAGAGGCTAGATTTAGACTAATTTTATATTTAGCTTGCTGAAGAATATTGTTTTTATTCTGCACTATTTTGAGTAACTAGGTACTTAAATTCATGTTTTTTTACTATATACCATCAATGAAGAGCAGCTAAAAATAAAATTTTTACCCTATATTCTTAGTTTATGTGGATTTAAGACTTTTTCCAGCTTCATGATAAATGCTCTTTCTATAAACAATCTTTCCATAATGCCTATTCCTCATTGAATATGTCTTATAAGATGAGATATACTAACACTCCCAAAGTTCTGAGTGATTTTGCTGAAATATTTGATGCAGTAGAAACATTTTTGCTCTCCATAAATTAACGGGGTTTGACTTTTCTACGTGGAAAAATGGATGTATTTGACCAATATATTTGGTGGAATTAGATTTTAGAGCAGGACTCATTCACTTAGCGATGACTGAATACGAAACAAAAACAACACTATCTTACAGATAAAATGGCTAATAAAATGCAGTTGTAGAACTAGGGGTGTTTTAGTTTCCTAGGCTGCTCCAGCAAATACCATGAAATGTGTTGGCTTAAACAATGGGTATTTATTATCTTACAGTTTTGAGGCTGTGAAAATGTGCAAATCAAGGCATCATCAAGGCAATGCTTTCTTCCTAAAGACTGGCTGCTTGCGATCCTTGGTTCCTATGTGTCATGGCAAGGCACATGTCGGCTTTTGTCTCTTCTCTTCCCTGTTTTGCTGATTTCAGCTTCTTGCTTCCTTGACTTTCTCTCTGTCTCTGAGTTTATTACTTTTTTAAAGGTCTCCAGTAATAGGATTAAGACCCATCTTGAATGAGACGGGTCACACCGTAACTGAAGTAGCCTCATCAAAAGATCCTACTGGAATGCTGTTTCATTTATTCTTTTCATGGTGCTGCTGACAACGGGCTCTGTTTACATAAATCACACTATTAAAGGGGTATTGATGAATTTCAGCATAGCTGTTAAGAACTACCCATGACTGGTAGAATCCCATTTGATAAGTAAGGTTGGGGAACCTGAAACAATATGCTTAAATACAAGCATCTCCCAGTTATTACAAATCCTAGCCATACAGAAATTCCATGTTTACTAACCAGAAAATTGGAAAGAGATTATGAAATTTACCAAAAGTTTTTTGCTTATATAAGAACTCATAGTTAGTTTTATTTATGTCTTTGTCCCAAGAGTGCAATAAAAAGATTTTATGTACAAAGCTTCAATGTCCATGTAAACTTCCAGTACTGACTTTTCTATGAGATAAAGAAGGTATCTTATTTACTAGTTATTAAGATTTTTAAAAATTTGGTGTATTTCATGAATGCACTTTACAGATCAATGTCCTTTTATATACCCTCTAATTCTTAAAAAAAAATCATAATAACCACTGTTTATTGAGCTTAGACTAGCTGCCAGGCACTGTGCTGTATATATATTAAGACTGAAGCATATAAAATTGCCATATTTAATCATTGTTGGTCTACATAAGCAGCAATTACTTGTGGTTTAAACTAAAACACTATTTCAATTTATCCTTAAAACTACACTTTGAGTGTGGATGAGGAAGACAAGCCTCAGAAAATCACTTCACCTTAAGTCCAGAACAAAATAATGGCAGAAGGATGATTCACACTCAGAGTGGTCTGACTCAAAAATGAGTGCTTTTCTAGTATAGTACAGCTTCTGGCATTTTCCCATTCATTTAAACAATGTAAGTATAAGGCACACTCATGATAAGGGTGTAAGTTTAACTTCCAATCATACAAAAGTAGAGCAGTATCAATAAATATTTTAGTTACACTAACTCGCAAATCCAGGTTAAGAAGGAGTAACAAAAGTATGAAACTATGACTATCAAAGAGAAATATAAATTCTGCGCAAGCTTGTGTAGACCTAAATGTTATCTTCAGCAGTTGCTATAACTCAGCAGCTATACACAAATAGCCATATTGGCGTGAAGGCATCTACTAATTTACTATAGTACTGTGCAATTAATTTTCATTCTTAGCCTCAGTTTACAAATCTGTAAGATGAAGAGTTTGGCTTTAATAATTATTAAGATGACTTCTACATTGACTATTTTATGATTTCTGAGAGTCTATGAATTTTAGCACATAGGTTCTTTCATGTAATAATCATTCCTTATGTCCTGTGGAATAAATGAATAAAAAACATCACCAAAATAAAAAGGCAGAATTTTTTTTTTATTGTGGGTAAAAATCAAATTTTTTACAATACATACAAATATTTGTAAAATGATATATAAATACATATGCATATATGTGCATTTGTTTACATATATGCTATTATATATATATATATATGTATGTATGTATTTTTAAAGGTGCTAAAATTAGCTAAATATTACTCAGAAATTACAGGGATTCCCATGTTCCCCACCTCCCACACCT
>JAQZBX010105376.1:0-10858 GCA_029593785.1 Cabassous unicinctus
AAAAAAAAAAAAAAGAAAAAGAAAAAAAGCCAGTGGCACCAGCATAACAGAAGCCTTTGGGAAAAGCCAATGCAGTAATTATTACCCTGTTAAGGCGGAAATAGAGATTTGCCTCTAAGGCTCCTTTTATGAGCTTTAAAATGAAAGTGACTTTCCTTCTCTCCTCCTTTGTTTCCCTCTGTTATACACAGGCAGGAAAGGAAAAGGGATGGAAAAGAAACTCAATAAAGGTCATTAATGTTGGATACTGTGCTCCAGGCATCTTCCTGTTCTATGAAAATGGGTATTACCCTTTGAATGTAGGACGAAGAAAATGCTCAGGGGCAAAAGTGGGTATGACACGCAGTTAGTTAGAAGGCAGTGAAAAGGAGAAGGCAAGGAGAATGACAGAAGAAGAGAGAACGGCTGGGAGTGAGAGGCATGGAGAATAAGACAGAGCGATTGACTGATCCAAGCAAGAGAAGATGAAGATAAAATAATATGGGAGAAGCAAGAAAGGGAGGAAGATAAAGCAAAGCAAAGTTCGCTTTTTATTTGGGCCCCTAGGAAGCTCCATGCTGAGTGACCACTCAAATATCCAGCCACGTATGGCCTTATGGTTAGTATATCTGTGTTCTCTATTTCTCTATTCTACTTGTCACAGTCTAACTTATATTTCTCCCTGCTTTTAATGCTTCATTCCTTTCATTTATTTCTTCTTTTATTATATGTAAATACCATAGACTTTAATGGAAAAAAGAGGGCCTTAATTATTAGTTAATTAATTAAATACAAAGAAAAGAGGTACAGAAGGGTAGAGTCCAGATTGCCCCAAATAGCCTGCAGGATCCAGGAACTACCAGAATATTTATCTTTTGAGCCTTACAGCAGTCCTGTAAAATATGTAGGAATGCTGTCCTCATTTTAGAGACGAAAAAATCCGAAACTCGGGGAAGTTAAGCAACTTGCTTAAGAGTGTGAGAGCTGGAAGCAGCGTATCTTTACAACAAATCCTACCTCTTCTCTTTACTCCACAGCTGCCTTTTCAGTATATAACTGAGATAGTCTATATCAGTATGAAGGAACTTTCTGTGATGATGGGAATGTTTCCTACCTGCACTGTGCAACAGGGTAGCTGCTGGCCACACGTGACTTCTGAGTGTTTGAAATGTGACCAATGTGACTGGAAAACTGAATTTTTTGTTTTAGCTAATTTTTGTTCATTTTAAATTTAGATAGCCAAATGTGGCTGGTGGCTACCGTATGGACAGTGCAAACACAGGGGTGTAGGGGAAATAAGGCTCAAATGAATAGTGGTAGCTAGAGGTGGTGTGATGCAGGATTAGCAGGTAAAAGAAGGAGGGCGGTATCCCCATTGCTTTGCTTGGTGATGGTGGGAAGATGAGGAACCGAAGACTAGGCACAGATGGGCAGTAGTGAGGGGGGAGGGAAGGAGGTTGATTTTGGAGGCTTCCTTGAACCATCTTCCAGTCTCCAGTGTCCTACAACCCCCAATGTCTGGGTAGAGGATCTCCAGCAATTGCCTTGGGAACCACGTAATGCTTACCCAAGACCAGGAAAGAGGATTTTTCAAATGACTTATCATCTCTGCAGATTCTGGTGGCCCTGGATTTCCTATATCACTAAAAGGAAGCATCAGCCTTGGACTGGCATCTTGAAATTGTGGACTCCTCCCTTAGTTAGCAAGACAAGCTGCAGGAGGAAGGAATTCACAAACAGGCACACCTCCTCCAAGTTTGCAAAGAGACCAAGGAGTAAATTGGTCCAGTTTTATATCAGAAAGTACATTTTCCTTGAGGTCTGAGATCACTGATGGGAAAAGGGGTGAGGGCAAGCCCGCCAGAAGGGTCTGTGTTTCTAAAAAGCCTGGGGGTTGGGGGAGAGGAGTCAAGAAATAGTCTTTTTTTTTTTTTCCCCTTAATGGAAATTGCTCTGCATTGTCCCCAGGAACAGCGTCTATCTTTCTAGCCATCTGGGCATTGCTCACATTTTTAGGGACTTGGGGCCCATTTAAAGAGATGTCACCAAGATGAGAGCACAGAACTAGGGAACGGGCATATCTCTACACTGAGACTCTTCCTTAAGGAGACGGATGTTAGGTGGCTAGAGCATTTTTGGTGGCCAGGCAGACCTGAGGTTGACTCCACTGTGGACACTTGTTAGCTAAGTAACCTTGGGCAAGTTTACCGAGCCTCTCTGAGCACAGCTGCTTTGAGTCTATGAAACTAAGATAACACTTCCCCTCAAAGGGCCAGGTCAGGAGTAAATCAGATCGTGCTTGTACAGTGCTTAGCACAGTTCTTGGCATATAGCAGTCCACCAGGAAATGTTTTTATTTATTTTCTGACAATGACTTTACATTAGTCTTCTATCCCTACTATAACAAATTACCAAAAACACAGTGGCTAAAAACGACGAACATCTACTGTCTTACAGTTTGGGGGGTCAGAAGACTGGCATGGGTCTCACTGGGCTAAAACCAAGGTAATGGCAGAGCTACATTCCTTCCTGGAGGCTCGAGGGGGGAGTCTGTGCCCTTGCCTTTTCCAGCCTTTTCCAGGTAGCCTGCATTCTTTGATGTGTGGCCCCTTCCTTCAAAGCCAGTAATGGCTGCCATGTCCTTCTCACAGCACATTTCTCTGACAGACCCTTCTCTTCTGCCTCCCTCTTCCAGTTTTAAGGACCCTTGTAATGACACTGGGCCCATATGGATGACCCAGAACAATCTTCCCATCCTAAAGTCAGCAGATGAATAAACTTCATTCCATGTGCAGCCTTAATTTCCCTTCCTTGCCACATAAGGTAGCATATTCCAGAGGATAGCATGTAGGGCTATTATTCTGCCCACCACAAGCTTGGATTGGAAGGGAAAGGAGGAAGTCTCTTCCCACCTGTGCTCCCTCTCTTCTGTGGATCCCAGCAGGCATTGTGCCTGCAAAATGACTGGCTTGGGGATCTACCAGCCAGTAAGAACTGCCCCCACACTCTAGCTACTGGCTGGGGAGCTCTGGCCTGGATTAAACTCTCCCCTGTAGGTCAGGCCTGAAGCCATGAAAGCACTGCTTAGTGCCAGGAGGACCACTCTGTTCTACACAAATCAAAAAGCCAAGCAATGCCCTGGGCGCTCAGAGATTGTGTGATGTTGTCAGGGAGGAAGGAGGATTCAGCATGGCAGGCTGGCCAAATACCAGGTTGCATAGTTACTTCCTCACATCGTGGGACTCTTCCTGAGTGCAGTCTCCCAATTCAAGCTGAAACTAGGACACCTCTGAGCACCAAGGCCTGGGCAGATTCTGAATCTTGACTGAAAGGAGATCTCAATAGCTAAAATGTTCATAATTTGGAGGGTAATGAAAAAACTTGTAGCACGAAGGAAAAAATCGTCCTTCCTGCTTGGCTTCTTGGTACAATGTTAGAGGGACAATTTTCATTTTGTTCAAGTTTCAGGCTGACTTTTTATTGCACAGCATCTTTTTTTTTTTGGGGGGGGGGAGGTTTGAAGTAATATGACTTCATTACCTAAATAAAAGCCCTTGGAGTCCAATGAGCATTCTGAATGGTTTAGACAGAAAGTTACCAAGTGATTCCAAAGTCTTCCTCCTGATCTAATATGTACATTGAACCTGATTTCTCTGCAGTCCACCTTGGGCTCTCTGTGACCCTTAGGTGCTCTGTCTCTTTCTGGACCTGGGATGCCATTCAGGTGGACCATGTCATGGCCTCAGCCTCTGCATGCTGAGGCACAAAGGTGGTAATGGAAAGGCTGGGAAGTACAGTGAGGCTTTGGAATGACAAAGAACGGGACTGAGAAGCAGAAGCTTTCCCAGAATTGAGCTTTGAGCTTTGAAAGCCCTTGACTCACTGGAGTTAAAGAACTTTTGATGGGTTCTGAGGGGACAGCAGTGCCCGTAGGAACTGGCGGAAGTTCAACAAAGCCTTTAACTATCCGTTAGCTCGGTCTCTCGGCCCTCCTTGTCATATTTCTTCTTCCTCCCAAGAAGCTAGTTCAGAGACATCCCTGCCAAAGCTCCCTTTACTTGTCTATTATCGGGGCCTATGACTTGTCATAAGCCACCTCCATTTGTCCCTTTTGATCCTCCCTTCTCAGCCACTGACTCTACTTTGCTGCAAGTAGCCCCTGATCACCATCAGGTAAAACTGGAGCCCAGGGGTAGCAACCCAGAAGAGTGACAGGAGATCAAGGGCAGGCTTGGCATTCTGAATTTGCTACCTTCATTTATTATTTCTAAGAAGCCAACTGGCGACATACAAGACTCACAAAATGACATGGTCTCTATCTCCCAGCCTCCTAAGATACACATTCTTATCAGTTACTTTTAAGAACGGTGAAGATATCCCAGCCACATCCTGGTGCAAACAGCCCAGGTCTGCTGGGCAAGTCAGCGCCCCTTAAGGTCTTACCCAGAATAGCTGTTCCCTGGAGCTGCTCTGCTGAGAGTGATGGTTTTCCTACTCGCACGGTGAGCAGCTTTTTTATTTTATTTTTTTGGCCTGCTTTTCCTTTGCTGAGGTCTAATCGGGTCTAATCTCTCAGTACTTTTCCTATTTCCTTTGTGCGATTCATGTACCCTGTTGATTGTTTATGAATTCTTAAGGACTCTTTTATAAAAACAAAAACAAAACTTCCTGGAAATATATCTGCTCTGGGACTTTCTTTTTTCAGGTTAGAAGGGAATTATTCTGTAAAAGTGCTGGGTTTTCTCTATTTTTTTTCCACTTGAATAATTTAAATAGTTTAAGAAATATATTTCAGATTATAGGCACAAGAACAGTATTACCCAAACTTCAGCCACTTGCATACTACCTTTAAATTTTTTTTTGTTTGTTTTGTTTTATGAAACTGCACACCATCTGTGCTATTCTTTCCTTGAGATTTCACACTAAAATGACTCAAGCCTATACTCTCTTTGCCCTGACAATATATGTAAAATCATGGGCTTGATGTCCTAGTTACAGGTTTTTTAAAGGACTGAAATTTAAATGTAACTGTTAAAAAGAAATATTTGCCTGCATGCTACCTAAAATTATCACCTATACTTCTAATGGTATGAATCCCCTGCTTTGGGAAACAGTTGTCCAGAACATGGTTTTTGTCAGAGATTTACATAAAAACCTTCATAGAAACAAATCCACTACTGTTTTAACTTAGCCAAAGATGCAGCATGTACACAGTCTGTTTACAATTTTGGAGATTCAAGAAATATATTTCAGAATGAAGAAAAATATCTCAATGTCTACATGTCAGAACTTATATAAAAGAGCAAAAATTTTATCATCATAACTAATTCCTATTTCTAAAAAGCCATCTCTGTTTTTTCTTTAAAACTTGGTCAGTTATCTATTCAGTCTTAAATAAATTATGACATCTGAGTATTCCAGCCTGGGGAGAACCAGAAACATTATTGTCTGTTTGGTCCAACCATACAGGCTGAACTAGAACAGCAGGACAAATGTTATCCATCTTTCTGACTCACCCCCAAATCCCCGATCTTCAAGAGCAGAAATAAGCTCAGCTGTGACCTATAACAATTCCTGTAACCCTGCAGTGGAGCATTAACTTAAACTGCCTAGGGCAGAGTCTTCGTTTGCTGCAAGGAAAAACGCACCTTGTAAGGGCTGCATTTAATGCTAATAGATTTACTAACCAACTACGTGTTTACAAGAAAATACAAAGAAGCGAAGTAAGTTGGTAGACTGTGAAGTCTCCCGTGGGGGTGTTGTTACAACTGATTTTTTTTCCTGATAATACTTACTATAGAGATTTTAGTTACTGAGACTTTTTGCCTTTGACAAAGCAGTTCTCAAATAGTTCGACTTTCTATAGAGTTTTCAAACGAATACTTTCTTGTACTGATTACAGGGAAAAGTCTGACTAGAGTCGACACTCTAGTGGAAAGGCTTCTGTCATGCCTGATGTGTTACCACCCTGGAAACTGGGGGACTTCTGAGGAGGGCATATTCACCTTAGTGGCAGAGCTAGGGCCAAACCAAGGTTCCTGACAAATAGTGCTCTACATCACCCCAAGCTTCCCAGCCTTCCCGGAGAGAACATAAAGATTTTCCTCCAGCAACTTCCATTTCTGCAGGGGAACCTAGTGTCTGTCTCTTTAGTGTATTGCACTAATACTCCGAAGCCAGAGAGCAACAGAGGATGCCTAGCTCTTTGTAAAAAGTATGTCCTGCTAGGAGAGCAGCAGGAAGCTGTACTTGTGCTACTACTATTCAGCTTTCTGACACATGAGGTTTAGCACCCAAAAAGTGTACAGTCATTTCAAACCACTCTCATTTAAATTCCATGTTTTGTCTCATCAACCCAGATGTGGAAAGAGGTCAAGGATGTCACAAAATCCTTGAACACTGAGATCAATAAAAGGAACTGAAATCCAGAAATAAAGCACTCTGGAAGCTAGAAAGGATTTAGAAATCAAATAGTCCGAATCCCTCCTTTAATAGATTGCTCAAGGTCACAGAAGCAGTTTGTTTCAAACTAAGGACTAGAAACTTGGACACCAAATCCTCCTCTTTCTTTATTGCAGTGCTTTCTGAAGCTCTTTTCTTCTTTGACAGTGGTGGCAATGAAGACCGATCCATTCCTAGGATGCCAACTAATCAGCATGTGGTCTACACACTACATCCTTACGCCTCGCCTCCTATTACCAGGCAACAGGAGACTTACGGGAAGACCTACCTAGCTAAGGCCAGGAAAGCTCTCTCCTGTCCACAGACCTTCTGTGCATCACCAGGGATTCTGCTCCAAGGTGCAATACCTAGAAAGCTGGCTAATGAGAGAGGAAGTAAAGCAGATCCCTGGGGCCTGCTGAGCTGACTAAGATGCAGTAGCAACAGTCGAGACAACAACGAAGCCTGTGTTCGTGCCACCGGGATCAATACCCTACACAGAAGCAGGCCTCGAGAACCCTTTAGCAGCCCCCTCCTATCTGTTGTGCCAGATCCTAACTCCGGCCACAGCTTCATGGCCTCTCAAACTCTGTGGGTTAAGGAAGCACCCATCTGTTTTCAATAGCACCACCCTCATTTCTCAGGACACTATGGGATGGTCTTTACATGAGGCCGACCCCGAGTGGGGCAAGCTTACCTGTCAGCGTCTCCAAGGCCCAGGGAGGTATTTCGTTGCAGGGTCTCCCGCACCACAGCCATCCCATCAGGAAGCCGGTTCAGGCGACGGGTGTAGAGGCCAAGTCCACCGTCAGTCATATACCTTTAAATGGAGGAGAGGATGAGGTAAATGTACGGTCAAAAGCAAGTCTTGTATGGTCTTGTCATTCATATCCAGAAGCCCAGCACGACTGTCTTCTGCTCTAAGTGGGAAGGAACTGAGGATTCCTTGAGGCTCTGTTACTAATCACAGCCCAAGGATAACTCAGCAACTGATTCAACCTAAAGGATCAACAGCTTGCTGGCAAAAAAATAGAACTCAGCTTAATTAACCCAAACTCACAGGAATCTATGAAGCAGAAGGGAACTAGTGAATAAAATTAACTGTCAGATATATTCATGACATTCTTTTTAATGTCAGCAATTACATAAAGCAGGTGTTTTACCTAAGTAATGTGAATGGAACTGACAAGCCATTAGCAAATCATAGGAGAAAATATTACAGAACAGTGCAGTGGACAAAGCAGGCAAGCTTTTAGGATACAGAAAGAAAGGTATAGAGAAGAGAAGAGCCACCTGTGCCATCATGGGCAAGTCGCTTCTCTGGGTCCTGAGTTTTTCCTCTAATCTATGGGAGTATTGCAGTCTTCCTCACCTGCATCACAAGGTTGGCATGAGGATATAGTGAGATATTGAAGTGCTCTACGATTTGTAAAAGACTGGATAAATGGAATACATTATTACGGTTATCACCATCTTTAAGTATCCACAAGGGTGAACTTCACCTTAGATATTAATGTCTTAAGAGGATCGTCACAAAGCTTTCTGAACGACACTAATGCTAATTTACTCTTCTAAGCAGAAGATAGCTTTATGGGATCAACAAAAGATCTGAAAATCAGTGTCTTCAGGGGAAGCCCCTGGAACTTTCTGTATTATAGATGGAGGACTGTCCACCAACCTGACCAGATCCTGAGAGCTGAGACCCAGGAGGAGGGAGTTCAGAGCCCAAGTAGCTAGAACTCATAGCCTGCCTGGCTCCTTCACAACACCCCATGAAGGAGACCAGTGGTGTCATTTTCCTTATCTTCAGAGGAGAACAGGAAAGCAAAGCAAAACTCGGACAAAGCCAGAAACCAAATTCGAATACCTTAATCTCTGCATGGGCCCTATTGATTTGTTATGTGTCTGAAAATGCACATGTTTAACATTTCAAGTCAATCAACATGTAGTAAGAAGACCCATGAGTAGTTATTTTCTTGAAACAGAGGCACCTGAACTAGATCACTGAACGTTTTGCTGCATTTGGCGTTTTCGTTTTAGCACATATGGTGTAGATCTGGTGGTTTCCTAATCTTTGAATTTCTTTCACCTCTAGGTTGGGAAATATTCTTAGAGGACCAGAATTATGAGATCCTGCAGAGGTTGTCCAGAACCAGCAAGTTCAAGTTAGCAAGAGAAAAGAACGATCTCATCAGACCCATATTGTGTGGAAAGCAGCTTCCAGTATGGGTTAAAAGAATTTCTCCTTAATGCTCTTCCAGGATATCATGTCTGAATTGAACATCTCTGATGTTATTCCTCACCCCCCCAGTCATGACACTAATGATCACAGACGATGCAATACCAACATATGAAAAACCAGTTGTTTGTTGTACTGACAAAACAATTAGCAAAGCAGACTGAAATTTTCACTCAACGGTGTCACTTTAAAAAAACAGAAAACATTCTGTGAATATACCAAAATTCACTGAATTATATGCTGTAAAATGGTGAATTTTATGGTATATGAATTACATTTCAATAAAAAATTAAAAACAATGAAAACAACCAGAAAAACAATTATCACAGCCATAAATAAATATTTGTGTAATTACTTTCTTATGCTTGTCTCTCATGCTAGACAGTAAGTCCCTTGAAGGCAGGAGCTATTCTCATTTTGTTCAAATCTATATACCATGTACCTAGCACATAGTAAATGCTTATTAAATACTGTTTTTGCTGAATGAATGAATACATGGATGAATGAAGCCCAAACACACAGCCATAGGGTGGGGTTTAGCAAAAATTCTTTCAAAAAGATGCTGGTTATAGGTTTTCTTTCCTCTAAAATATTATCAAACTTGGCATCTAAGGCATATGGCAAAGCAAATTAAACACTCTATCTGCCAGTCCACCCATCTATCCATCCACTCACCCACCCAGTCAAAAGAAGTAGTGATTCCTGTTTCAGAGTCCAGCAGGAAGCTATGTGCACTAGTCCAACTAGCACAAGGAGGCCAAAACAAAACAAAAAACAAAACAAAACCCAAATCACCTATACCAACTTTAACAGAGGCTAGTTCTAGATCAAATGTCCTTTCAAGGAGAATTCAGTGGGCTCTCTTTAAAATACAATCTATTGCACCACTAAGCTAGGCAGTTAATTTTAATTTTAGCAAAGTCTGCCCAGCCAGCTAAACACATTTTTTTAAATTTCAACTAGGGAGATCTTGTCAAAGACAAACAAACTAATTTTAACATTCATTTCCCTGCTGATTTTTATTGCTGGTGAAACAACACACACGGTTGGGCAATTGCATACACCCAGCCACACAGACAAAGCCCACAAAGAGCCCTGGCTTTCTGCTAAGGCTAGACAGCTGAGCCCAGGGAGCACGCCAGAGATGGAGGGCTGAGACCTACTGCAGCCCCTAGCCCAGTAACACCTGTGTGCAAAGTGGTCTTGTCCAAAAATGGCAACCAACAAAGCTGGGTAGGCACTAAAGACCTGGGAATAAATGTGCTGCTTGGCTTGTCAAATGCTGCTGGGAATTTGAACTTTGTTTAGGAGGAGAGGAGGGCAAAGGTAAGGACAAATCTGGATCCTCTCTCTTCTCATGCACTAAGAACAGAAAGTCAGGGAGTTGAACACAACCAGTCTGACAGGATCTAGTCTTGATTGCAAGTCTATTTCACTCATTTGGTGTGTATGTGTATTTTTGTGCGTGTGATTGAGAGAGACAGAACTCACTGGTGAGGGAAATGGGGGATTTACCTCTTCTCCCAGACATTTACAAAAATGTATTTAACCATATATATACCTATATATGTATATACATATAGGCTTAAAATGTACTGTATTATTTCAATAATGCCAAATTTTAATGGGCACACAATACTTTTACTTGGCATCAGTTGTGAGTCGGTTTTGAAACAATTCAATATTACACCAGCTAGGATGATTACTGATCTTTCCTTTCCTTTGGGAAATGACTCTGCCAAGAGGGGCAGGTTCTATTCTGTTCCAATTTGTGTTGTTGCATATGTCTAAACAGCAACACAGAAAGTGGCTCCACTAGCTAATACAGCATTCTCATATTTGTCATGGAAATCAGGTGCATGTTTCTTGTGGCTCTGCCTTGAAACTGTTTGCTGAATGCTTCCAACTCTGAGATGACTTGTTGCATTTTTTGGCAAAGAGAAACATGTGAAGTTGTGGTCAGAATTGCGGCAACTGCAGCTGCTGGCTTGGTGCAATTTCATATCCAGTACTCTTGCCTAATCATTTATTTTTAATAATATTCTTCAAAATAAATATTTTTGTATGTCTCTCACTGGGAGACAATGTAGCACTGGAGACAGAGTTGTCACTAGAACCAACCTCACACAAGAATCTAATTTAAAATATTCATTTTAAAATTATTATCCACTAATTACAATAGTTTAAGTTACAAAAAGC
>JAQZBX010105377.1:0-10858 GCA_029593785.1 Cabassous unicinctus
GTGGGATCAGGTTTCTATTAGGCCAGAATGAAGAACTGGCAAGGGTTTAGCTTAGGAATATTAGAGAGGAAATCTGGCCAGGAAATAGTAATGAAAAGGGTGAGCCTTTCAGAATTCAGGAGGCAAACAGATCTGATCACAGGTCCCATGATCTTGGTGTAGATTAGATTTCAATTCAAGCAGGACTTGTGCTTCACTGGGTGGTGCTAATGAAACCGGGGCCCACTGACTTATTTTTGCTTGACTTTAATTGGTTTCATGATTCCTAGCATACTCTGCTATCAGATGATAAAAAAAGTGTTTCCAAGGTGAGAGAACATTCAGACAGATGCCTTCTTGCTTAAAGAGGTGGTGATACTTTAAAGCATTTTGTGACTTTAAGACCTAGGTTCTGTACAAACTCGACATTTCAACTCTCTTTAATTCATGATTCTTTCAGTCATAACAGGGCGTAACAGTCTTGGTATCTATTGTGTTTTTTTGGCCTTCTTAAGTTTAATATGCCTAGTGAAAACCCTAGAGAGAAATGTGAAAATTAATTTCTGGTTAATGTATTTAAAAGGAAGACATAGTACTTTTCTTGAAGCCTATAAATTGGAGGCTTTTTGACTTGTCAAAGAATAAAAGTAATATGATATGATTAATTGTATTAGAAATATACTTTACAATAATAACCATTGCTATGCTTTAGCAATGTTGGACAGTTACACACTATATCATGTAAATTTCTTAAAAAGTGGAGAAGAGAAAAGAGGTGAGATGAAGGCATCTAGGAAGTGGAAAAAAATATTTGTTCAGCATCTGCTCTGAGTTAGAATCTGTGTTAGGTGCAGGGGTATACAAAAAGGAATATCAAGAAGAATGAAGCAGTTAAGAGCTGGGCTCCAGACCCAGACAGGCCTTCATTTGAATCCTGGCTCTGTCATGGTGTGAACTTGTGAAGCTATTATGGTTATAGCTGCTACATAAAAAATTTACCCTAAAACTAGTTACAAAGCAATAACCAATTAATTTTGCTCATGATTTCGTGGGTCAGGATTTCAGGAAGGGCTTATCTGGGCAATTCTTTCTTGACATCTCTTATGAGGGTGCAGTCAGATATTGGCTGGGGTTGCAGCCATTTGAAGGCTTGGCTAGGTTGGACCAGAGTTCAATACGGTTCACTCCCATGGATGGCAGTTGACGCCGGCTGCCACTGGGAGCTCACCCATGCGCCGGTGATGCTCTAGCATGGCAGCTTTTGGGAGGACAAATTTTTTACCTGGTGGGTATCTTCCCTCTATGCAAGTGTTCCAAGAGAACAAGGAGGTGGATGCATCTCTTTTTATGATTTAGCTTTGGAAGTCACATAGTGTACTTTTTGCTATATTCTATTGGTAAAAGCAGTCACAAACTTATCCAGATTTAGGTGAAGGGGAATTAGACTACTCTTTGATGGAGGAGTGTCAAGGCCACTTGGCAAGAGTGGGAGATACAGTTGCAGCCATCTTTGGAAAATAAAATCTGCCACTGTGGTCTTGGGCAAATAACCTATCTAAACCTCAGTTTCCCAATCTGTAAAATGATCATGATAACCATATCCTATGAAGGATTGTTGTGAGACTAAATGAAAAAATGCTTATAAGACACTTAGTTATATTCTTGGAAACCCAGAGAGTGATTAATAAACACACAGAGTCTTGGACCTTGTAGTGTTTACTCTAGCTCCCACTTTACCTGCTTAGGGTACAAAATAAAACCACATCTCTCTTTTTTCCTTTTATTTGAGAAGTTGTGAGTTTATATGTATAAAATACAGGATTCCACATACCACCCTATTAATTACACCTTGCATTGGTGTGGAACATTTGTTACAATTTGTGATCATCACATCTCTCTCCCTCTTTTTAGATTGTATTGGTTTAATTAGATTTGATTGAGTTAATTAGAATTGATTGAATGAGGTTATGGTCAATAGTTCAATTATCACAACCCCCAAAACTCAGGGGCTTAAAACAACAATATTTATTTTTTGTACTTGCTACATGTACATTGCAAGATAGCATGGGACTGCTCCTTGTAGTTACTCAACACCTAGACTGGAAGTATAATCACCATCTTGAATGTTGTCAGTTACCATGCCTGAGGGTAAAGTGTAGCAATTAAATGCTATCACTGGGAGTAACATATATCTTTAGTTTACAATTCATGGGCCAGAACTAAATCCTTTGGCACCATCCCAACACAAAGAAACTAGGAAGTTCAATCCTATTATGTTCCTAGAAGGTGGGGAGCTAAAAATATTTGGTGAATGCATTAACAATCAGTGGTCACCAGTGGTCAACTCACTCACCCTCCTGAAGGCAAAATACAGTTACTCTTTCTCCAAGGAAGAAAACCCCAAACTCCAGCCATACACAGTATCAAACTCTAAGTTCAGGATTGTCTTGGTTTGTTTTTGTGGACCCCAGAAAATTATGTTACCTGTGCCTGTAAATGCAGTGTAGATGGGGCCTTTGATTGCATTACACTCAGTTAAGGGACCTGTGATTAGATCACTTGATTAGGTCACTTTAGGGCTTTTGATTATACTACATCAGTGAGATATGACCCAGGTTGGGTCTCCATTCTCTGCTGGGGTCTTATATAAACTGAGAACACAGAGATAGAGGGAGAGACACAGAGAAAGGGAGCTCTGCCATTTTGACTCTGCCAGGTCAGAGGGAGGACTCCAGTTTCACCTACAGCTGCAGAAAGACAGAGAAGCCCCAGAGACTCAAGGAGGTGAGGCCCAGGGATAAGTTCCTAATTGTCCACAGCTGAACTCGAAAAGAAAAAGAGAGATCAGAAAACCTGCTATCTTGCCTCGCCACATGGCATGACTCCAGGATCTGCTAGCAGCTGACCTTTAGTGAGAAAGCATCTCTGATAATGTCTTGATTTGGACATTTTTGCAGCCTTGGAACTGTAAGTTTTTACTCCAAATACATCTTTATAAAAGCCAACCCATTTTGGTATTTTTGCATTGGCAGCTTCAGCAAACTAAGACAAGGATTTATGGATAATGCACAGTAGTCTAAAAATAAGGAATTAGTAAGTGGTAGTCTTTTTATGAAGTCCAGATGTGGCTCCTCTTTATCTGAAGATCTATGAACTAAAAGAACCAACTTTATGACCTCATGTGACCTGTATTGGAACAGGGTAGAACAGAGACATAATGAACAGCCACAACAAACACTCGCCATGAAAGATGAAAAATAGTTCCTTGTAATTCAGAATACAACACTCCTTTCTTGGAGTAAGAAATGAACCTTGTTTGGGGCTTGTTTCTCCTTTCTGAAAGCATCTTTTGTTCCTTATTGTTGTTCATTACTGTTTATTAGTCTTCATGGCCCTTGGCTCCCCTCTGGGAAGTTCTTCCTTTTCCATTATCCTCCTTGTCTGCATCTTTGAAGGACTTTGGGGAATATGCCCTCCTTGGGCATCTTCTTAGCCTATTTTCTGCCTGTGGACAGTTGGGTCTCCAAGAGCTGTTTCAAGTCTTGAATAGCTGTAATCTGTTTTAGCTCAGAAAGTACAATTGTCTCAAAAACTTAATTGACTTTTATCTGTGTGATTCCAGTCAACTAGAGGTGTGTATAGTCACAGTTCTTTTCTGAGCATACTTTCTATATTTATTTCATTTATCTTCATTCTTGGCCCCAGGCCCCTCTCTCTTTCTTTCTCATCTTAATTCATGTACATTGAGCCTATAAGGCTTCAATGGGAGAACCACATCCTTAGACTCTGCCTTCTCATCTCCAGCTCTTTTATCCAATTGAAAACATTTATGGGCAACATAACATTAATTGAATTAAATTTTTTGGATTCCCAGTGCATATAAAAGTTGTGTTTATATTATACTATAGTCTATTAAGTTGCAATAGACCCCCGTCCCAAAAAGCAAAGAGTATCTACAACTGCAAGCAAAACAGTTCCTTCCATCTGCCCCATAAGATCTAGGTCCCTCTCCATCTGAAGCAGAGTAGGTATCACCATCCCAAAATCCTCAAGATTGAGGAGTGAACAAACATAAGGGGGGAATGCAACAATGGACCAAAGTAGACTTATTATTATTGAAGTAATGGAAGAACTTGTAATATTGATATAAAGATAGTGGTTACCAGAGGTTTGAGAGAACGAAGAATAGGTGGAACGTAGGACATTTCTGTGGCATTGGAATTGTTCTGCATGATATTGCAGTGACAGATACAAGCCATTATACATTTTGTCAAAAGCTATAAAATTGTACCACGCAAAGTTTAAACCATAATGAAAACTATAGACCTTGGTTATAGCAATGTTTCAATATTTGTTCACCAGTGTAACAAATATTGTACCACACTAATGTAAGATATTATTAATAGGGGAAAATGTGAGAAGGGAAGGGGTTGGGGTATATGGGAATCCCCTATATTTTTATGTAACTTTTCTGTAATCTAGAACTTCTTTTAAACTAAAGTTTTTAAAAGTTGTGATAGTACTATGTCTTTAAAAACAATGCACATACCTTAATTTTAAAATATTTTATTGCTAAAAAATGTTAACCATCATCTGAGCCTTCAGCAAGTCCTATTCTTTTTGTTGGGGAGGGTCTTGCCTTGCTGAAGGTTGGGGTGGGCTGTGGCACAATTTCTTAAAATAAGACAACAATGAAATTTTCCACATTGATGGAATCTTCTTTCCATGAAAGATTTCTCTGTAGCATGTGATGCTGTGTGATAGCATTTTATCCACAGTAAAACTTTTCAAAATTGGAGTCAATCCTCTCAAACCCTGCTGCTGCTTTATTACTAAATTTATGTAATATCCTAAATCCTTTGTTGTCATTTCAGCAGTGCTCACAGCAGCTTCAAAAGGAGTAGATTCCACCTCAAGAAATCACTTTCTTTGCTTGTACATAAGAAGCAACTTCTCATCTGTTATAGTTCTATCATGAGATTACAACAATTCAGTCATATCTTCAGGCTCAACTTCTAATTCTAGTTTTCTTGCTATTTTCACCACATCTGCAGTTATTTCCTCCACTGAAGTTTTGAACCCCTCAAAATTATCCATGAGGGTTGGGATCAGCTTCTTCCAAACTCCTGTTAATGTTGATGTTTTGACCTCCTCCCATGAATCATGAATGTTCTTAGTGGTATCTAGAATGGTGAATCCTTTCCAGAAGGTTTTCAATTAATTTTGCCCATATCCATCAGAGGAATCACTGTCAATGGCAGCAATAACCTTATGAAAGGTATTTCTTAAATAGCAATACTTGAAAGTTAAAATGACTCCTTGACCTATGGTTGCAGAATGGCTGAAAACAACATTAATCTCATTGGACATCTCCATCAGGGCTCTTGGGTGACCAGCTGCATTGTCAATGATCAGTCATATTTTTAAAGGAGTCTTTTTAAGCCCAGTGTTGAGATGTCTTTGCTAGAGAAAAATACTTACTACTAATTGGCATCTACACAAAGAACCCTTGTTAAAGCAATTTTTCTGGTTCCAATCTCTGCCTTTACTGTCCAAACTCCAAACCATCCCCTCGGGTCTTTCATTCCCTGAAGATGACTTATTCCTTCTCTCATTTAAAGAACAGAGGCTCCTCTAAGCATGTATTTTTCTCAACATCATCTTCTCCATTTCTACACTCAGTTCACATGCACCTATTATTTTCTTATCTTCTTTTGTCTCAAATCAACATAGTTTCTAAGGCAAAATCCTTCAGTTGTGCATTCAGTTCTCATTCACACCATCAACTATGGAACATTACTGGACTGACTATACCTCTCCTGAATTCTCAATTGCTTCTTCTTCATTAGCACTTTCCCTTGGGTCTACCAAATGTCAGCCTTTCTTAGTTTACTAAATCAAAACCAACCAGTCATACACACCTTTTCTTAAATTTTGTTTCTCTGTCCGGCTATTGCGCTTTCTCCTTTCCTTCACTAGATCTCAATGACTCCAAGTCCTCATTGCCATTCACTCTTCCCTCCCTGTGATCTGTCTCCCATCCCCTGTTTCTGGTATCTGTTCTCAAAAAGGTCTCTTGGTGCCTCCTGACCACCTTATGCCACTGAGTTTTGAGGTAGTTAGTTATGCAATAGCTAACTAATACAGTGGTCAAGCCAGGATTTTGAACCGTGTGATGATTACAAAACCCACTATCTTTCCACTTCAGCAGGTAATGGAAAATAAGGCTAAGGCTTTATTGTAGGAGCTTTGAATTTCAAGTGAAGGAGTCATAGGGAATGTTTAGAACTATAAATATATTTTAATCTGAAAGGGTCACATCAGGGATTATGGTGGGTAGGGGGGAGGGGAGTGCATGATATTAAAAGAGAATCACCTGGGGACCTTTTTCAAAAAACACATGTCTGGCTTGTCTTTTCCCCCAGCTGTTTATTTGCTCCTCCACATGAAGGTAATTGGGGATGTCTGAAGTCTCCCTCTACATCTGTGTTAAGACCTAGTCCAAACAGTCAAAATTTCACATGAGGAAACTGAAGCCCCGAGTGACCAAGTAATTTGCTTAAGGTTTCAAATCTGCTAAATGCCAGGATTTTGCTTTTGCTGTTTTTTATTAGCTGTTAAAAAGTTCTTTATTGTAAAATTGTAAAATAAATAGAAAAATAGACTGAAAGAAATTACAAATTTTAAACAAGAGTGCAAGGCCAGGTGAGATTTAATATAATCAATTATAAAAAATAGCACAGCAACAAACATTTATAAATGTAAATAATAATTCAAATATATTAGAAATTAATTAGAACATAATTCTAATTTTTATATTACAGCTCTATTAGACATAATAATCTTTAAGAATGAAATAAATTATTGATTTAGGTATTTAATTTCCATTTAGGCCATACTTCTTTCTAGATAATCAAATTCCTATTTCTGTATTCTTCACATCTTATAGGAATGAATTACAGCAGATAACAATTGGCCAACTCATAATTTTACGAGGCAGAAAAATGCAAAATCTTGTTCAACAGTTGTCATGCTAAATCATTATTGACCCAGATACATTATCTTAATTAGAGTATGAATAAGAAAGGGTTAAAGAAAAATGAAGTATCCAAAAATACCTCTTCTCCAGCCCTCCTCAATTAAAAGCAAGTGTTTATTTTTTTATTTATTTATTTTTTTTAAAGATTTATTTATTTATTTATTTATCCCCCCCTTGCTGCTTGTGCTTGCTGTGTCCATTCGCTGTGTGTCTTCTCCGTGTCTGCTTATCTTCCCCTCGCTGTGAGGTCCCGCTGCATCAGCCCCTCGCGCCACGCGGGCCAGCCTGCCCTCACAAGGAGGCCCCGGGAAGCGAACCCGGGGCCTCCCATATGGTAAACGGGGGCTCTATCAACTGAGCCACTCCCGCTTCCTGCAAGTGTTTATTTTGTATGAAAAAAATTACAGAATACTGATCACAGGAACAATTTGCCAGTTGCACTGAGTAATTATTGTTCACATACTACAAAGTTGTTATTTTACATTTATCTGGACTACTCCAGCTCTTTTTTTGGTTATTATTTATATGGAATACCTTTTTTCAACCTTTCACTTTAACCTCGTTGTGTCCTTATGTCTGAGCTGGGTCTCTTGTAATCAACATACAGATGGCTTATATTTTTTTATCCATTCTATCAGTCTATGTCTTTTGATTGGGGAGTTTAATCCATTAACATTCAGAGTTATTACTGTAAAGCCATTACTTACTTCATCTGTGTTGTCCTTTGGCTCTCTGTTGTCATATCATTTGATTGTCTTCTTATCCTTCAGTTTACCTTTCCCAATAATCTTCATTTCTAAACTCTTCTCCATATCTCTTGCCCTTGTTTTTTCCTTTCAGGATGCAGCACCCCATTTAGTATCTCTTACAAATCTGGTCTTTTGGTTATATAGTCTCTCAGTTTTTGTTTGTCTGTGATGACTTTGAACCCACCCTCATTTTTGAAGGACAGCTTTGCTGGATACAGAATTCTTGGCTGGCAGTTTTTCTCTTTCAGTACTTGAAATACATCATACCACTTTTTTCTCTCCTCCGTGGTTTCTGATGAGAGGTCGGCACTTTTCTTATTGAGTTTCCCTTGTATGTGATGCTTTGCTTTTCTCTTGCTGCTTTCTCTTTATCTCTGATATTTGTCATTCTGGATAGTAAGTGTCTTGGGGTAAGTCTATTCAGATTTATTCTGTTGGGGTGTGTTGTCCTTCTTGGATATTGATATTTATGTCCTTCATAAGGGTTAGGAAGTTTTTAGTCATTATTTCCTCAAATATTTTTTCTGTCCCTGTTCCATTCTCTTCTGGGAAACAAATAATGTGAATGTTTGTGTGTTTTGCTTTATCATTCAATTCCCGGAGACTCTGTTCCATTTTTTCCATTCTCTTCTCTTTCCATTCTCCTTTCCAGTTCAGATATTCTGTCTTTGAAATCATGAGTTCTGTCTTCCAGTAATTCAAATCTGCTCTATGTGCCTCTAATGTATTTTAAATCTCATCCTTCATGTCTTTCATTCCCATAAGGTCTTTTTTTTTAATTTTTAAAAAAGGTTTATTTATTTGTTTATTTCTCCCCACCCCCTTGTTGTTTGCACTTGCTGTATCTATTCTTTGTGTGCTTGTCTTCCTTTTAGGAGGCACTGGGAACCAAATTTTGAACCTCCCAGGTGGGAGGGGGGTGCTTTTACTTTTCTTTGTAGGCTTTCAGATTGTTCTTTATGCTCTCCCAGGGTCTTCTTAATATCCTTTATTTTCTTAATCATATTTTCTTTAAATTTTTGAAGTGATTTAGAAGATTTGTGTGATTAACACTGATTAATTGTATTAAATCCTGTATCTCTTCAGGATATTTGGTTTGTTCTTTTGGCTGGGCCATCTCTTCCTGTTTCCTGGTATGGCTTGTAAATTTTTGCTTATGTCTAGACATCTGAATATGTTGGTGAATTTACTCTGATGGCTAATTTCTCTCTCTTGCCTATTTTTTTCCCTACATCTCTTCTTCGATATTTGATTCAAGTTATTCTCAGTCTTTAAAATTGTCCAGCTTAATCTTTCAAAATCAGGCCAGGGAATCACTAGTGGGGCGCAGATTTTCTTCCAGGGGTTGGATACAGATAATAGCAATGGTTTTTGCTCATGCAATTTCCAGACTGGCCAGCAGGTGGCGCTAGTCAGCGCACCTTTCCACGGAGATGTTTCAGTCTCTGCTTTCCTCTGTTCCAGTGCTGAATCTCCAAATTGGAGATTCAAAGCAGGCTCTGCTAGCCGAATTCACTGAAGAAAAGCACCCCATCCTCCCCTCCTTTTTCCCTTAAAACAGCTGACAGGGAGGAAGATGTCTGCTCCCCTCTTAGTTGGCTACAGTGAGCCAGGTGTTTTACCCCAGCTTAATATCTTGGGGGTGGGGGAGAGGAGCCCTTCCCAGCTGCCACAGGGGCTTGGTAACTCATGTTTGCAGTTTTGGCTTCTTTGTCTCTCTGTCCTTCACCCTTCTGGGAGTTGTGTAGCACTGTCCTGGTCTGCTGACCCCCAAAGCAGGTCTGTCAGACAGCTTTTGGCTCTTTCTCTATTGTTTTTGTGAGAGCATTCAGCTCTGCCTGTTAGTCCATCACCATCTTCCCACAATCCCTGCATTTGCTTTTTATGCGTGTTGTATGTGTCTGTTTTTTTTGTGTTCTGTTTTTTTTAAACTATTGAAGAGATACATCTTATAGCAAGTCAAGCATTACATAAGTCTATAAGAAAACATTATCTCTTACTCTCCTTTTCTACTTGATCTTACAGAGGTAACCAATATCAACAGCTTGATAATCCTTCCATACTTTTTATGCTAATATTTATTTCATATTATAATAAATCAGAGACATTTTTCCAGGTTGGTAAATATTGTCTAATTCATTTTTTCCATTAAAAATTTTGAGATAAAATACATATACCATAAGACTTACCCTTTTAAAATATAATTCAGTGGTTGTTAGTATAATCACAAAGTTGTGCAACTATCACCATTATATAATTCTAGAACACTTTCATTATCCCCAGAAGGAACCCTGTACCTATTAGCAGTCAGTCCCTCTTCCTGCCTCCTCTCAACTGCAACCACTAATTTACTTTCTGTCTCTATAGATTTGCTTCTTCTAGATGTTTCATATAAATAGAATAATATAATTTGGGGTCTTTGTGTCTAGTTTGTTTTGCGTGGTATGATGTTTCAAGGTTCATCCATGTTGTAGCATGTATCAGTACTTCATTCCTTTTTATTACCAAATAATATTTCATTGTATGGGTAAAGGTTACACTTGTGCTTTCGTCTAAGAATTTTATAGTTTCTCTTACATGTAGGTCTTTGATTCATTTTGAGTTACTTTTTTGTATATGGTGTGACATAGGAGTCCACATTCATTCTTTTGCATATGTTTATCGAGTGGTTCCAGCATAATTTGTTGAAAAGACTATTATTTCCCCCATTGGGTTGCCTTGGCACCCTTGTTGAAAATACATTGTCCATAAATGTATAGCTTTGTTTCTGGACTCTTAATTATTTTCCATTGATATATGTGCCAGCACTACACAATCTTGCTCACTGCAACTTTGTAGTAAGATTTGAAATTGGGAGGTGTAAGTCCTTCAACTTTCTTCTTCCTTTTCAAGATTGTTTAGACTATTCTGAGTCTCTTGTATTTCCATATGAATATTAAAATCGGATTGTCAACTTAGGCAAAAAAAGCAATTGGGGGGGGCGGATGTGGCTCAAATGGCTGGGCGTCTGTCTGCCATATGGGGGGACCTGGGTTCGATCCCCGGGACCTCCTGGTAAAATAAAAAAAAAAACACATATATAGAAGGCACA
>JAQZBX010105378.1:0-10858 GCA_029593785.1 Cabassous unicinctus
CAACCATCCAGTTTTCCCTGGCTAAAAATAATGGTGAGAACTTTATAGCGACACTGGGTTATTCTTTTTACAAATTCTGGTACTACTTCAAGAATCAGAATGGGCAGAAATAGTCCTTTGATCAGATTATACTTTTCTATTTATGTAACCTTGTTTAGTGTTTTTTTTTTTTTTTTAGGATTTCATAAATACACATGTTAAAGGAATAAAATTCTAAATTTCATAACACTTAGGACAATATTACAAAGAAATGTTACACCTAATTTTATCTTCACAGCAAAACTCTTTGGAAAGTAGGGCAGGAATTAGCATTTTATTATATATAAATATTATAAAGGATATATCTTTTAAATTTTTACTGTAAACTGTACATGTGTGAACATCAGTATCCCTTTTGCTCTCCCATAGTTAACCACTGTAAACAATTTTACATCAATCTTTTCATAATTTTTCTAGAAAAAAAATGGTGAAAAATGTAATAACATATTTTATAGATATAAATGTTCCTATAAAGCATGTATGTACACAAATACATGCAGTATATATTTTGATGCATACTAGTTTTATTTCTTAATTTACCTTCAAACTTGGATTGTACTATGTATTTTGTATGCAACTTGAACTTTCACCTAACTCATTAAGGCCATCTCTGTAAATGGGAGTATACAAGTGTAACTTTTTGAAGGGTTCATTCGTTTGTATAGGTGTGCCCAATTTATTTAATTGCTTCCCTACTGACACTTATGCTCTTCCAATTTTATTATAAAATGCTATATATATCTCTGTAATACAGCTACATATCTGTCTATCATTTTAAGGATATTTTGACTATTTTGTGGTTTATACTAGTATTTCTGTTAGGCAAGATTTTCAGAAATGTGTTTTTAAGTCATAAAAATGCACATTTCAATTTTTTTTTAAAGATGTATTTATTTCCCCTCCTCATTCTTTTGCACTCGCTATCTGCTCTCTGTGTGTTCTTCTGTGTTTGCTTGTCTTCTCCTTAGGTGATACCAGGAACCGATCCTAGGACCTTCTGGAGTGGAGAGAGGTGCTCAATCTTTTGCACCACCTCAGCTCCCTGGTCTGCTGTGCCTCTTATTGTCTCTCTTCTGTGTATCTTTTTGTTGCATCATCTTGCTGCGCCAGCTCTCCGCATGGGCCAGCACTCCTGCGTGGGCCAGCACTCTGTGCAGGCCAGCATTCAGTGTGGGCCAGCTCTCTGCTCAGGCCAGCTCGCTGCAAGGGCCAGCTTGCCTTTCGCCAGGAGGCCCCAGGAATCAAACCCTAGACCTCCTATATGGTAGATGGGAGCCCAATCACTTGAGCCACATCCGTTTCCCCATTTCAATTTTTTTTAAACTTTATTTTTAAAGAAGTTTTAGATTACAGAAAAGTTACGTCGGCAATATAAGGGATTCCCATATACCCCACTCCCTCCCCTCTCACATTTTCCCCTATTAATAACATCTTTCATTAGTGTGGTACCACATTGCAAATTTGATAGTTACTGTGAAACTACCTGGCCCCAAATATCGTACATTTTACATTCTCAAAGATGCTATACAGGCTTTTAAATTGCCCCAGTCCACTGTTGACTCTCGTTGCAATCGGCTCTAAAGTTGTATCTAATCTGCAGCTTATTGTTGTTTTATTTGCATTTTCTTTGGTAACTGGTGAAACTGAACAGTTTTTCAAGTTTTTAATAAGCATTTGTATTTTGACTTTTTTGATTCACCTATGAATATTCTTTGCTTATTAGTCCATTGTTTTTCCCATTAGTAATATGTAGTAGTTCTATAGATAGTCCAAACATTATATCCTTCATTAGTGTGGTACATTCATTACAATTGATGAAAACATTTTGGAGCATTGCTACTAAGCATTGATTATAGTTTACATTGTTGTTTACACTCTCTCCCACACAATTTTGTAGGCTATGGCAAGATATGTAATGGCCCGTGTCTGTCATTGTAATGTCATCCAGAAAAATTCCCAAGTCCCGAAAATGCCCCCATATTTCACCTGTATTTTCCTTTCCCTGCCCTCAGAACCTCTAGTGGCCATTGCCTCCACATGAATGATATAGTTTCTTCTGTTGGTAGAATCTCAGTAAGTCTATAGTAGAATATCAGTAAGTCTACTTTAGTCCATAGTTCATTCCCCAATCCTGAGGATTCTGGGATGGTGTTGCCCAATCCCCTCTAATTGAGAGGAAGCTTTGATTCCAAGGGGCAGATGGATGGGAATCTCTTGCTAGCAGTTGTAGACTATCTCGGTTCCTTGGGATGGTCATTGTCCATCATCATCTCCTTGTTAGTTGTCCTGGGTGAGTCCAATGAACTGGAGAGTAGGTATTGCAACTCTGTTGAATTTCAGGGCACATGGACAGCCCAGAGATTAAAGTCTCTTGGATGTACACCTACCAACTCCAGCACCAAGTATAGGTTCAAATAAAAGGGACAGAAGAGGCATGTGTAGAGAAGTCACATCTGAGTCCAACTCTGTCACACTCGGGAGTACAAACTCCAAACTAGGGCCACTGGCAAGGCACTAAACTCCAAAGCTATCTGACATGACCATAGGACCTGAGTGTCTCCAGAGCCCTCAGGAGCCCCACTATTTGGGGTAGTATCCACTTTGGCAGTCTATGAGATCCTGCTGAGACGTGCATAAGCGTTACCTCTCTGATGACCTCCCGACTCACTTTGAAGTCTCTTAGCCATATAAACTCATTTGTCTTTACCTTTTCCCCCTAGTACGTACAGCATGTTTTGATGACTTAAAATCAAGCCCCCTGCCCTACTTTTCCCCCTCATCTATTTGGATACATTTGTATATTTTATCTTACCTGTATTTTAGATGAACCTGTCAATGTCCCTAAAAAATCCTATTGGGATTTTGAGTGGGACTGAATCAATTCTATTGTTTAATTTTAATGATAATTACATCTTTTCTCTTATTTCTAAGGATTTGAGCCTGACCAGGAGGAAAATTTAGTTCATTTTGTTCTCTGTTAGTCTCTTTCCTGTTTGTTCATTTATTTCATTTTATACATTAAAATATTTAGTTTTGAATCTTTTGGCATTTATTTTTATTTGTAAATGAGGTATAGGTCTTAGATTTTCTTCAAAATGGGTAGCCAATTATCCCAACTGCATTTATTGTATAATCTATCATTTCCTACTGTTTTGAATTGTCATATTTATCATACACCTAATTCTTAGGTGCTTAGACCTAGTTTTGTAATTTCTACTGGCATCCACTAAATTTAATTCTATGTATACCATTTTAGTAGAAATAACTCATTTGTTATTTACAAAATCAATCCCAATTTAGTCTTCTGTTTAATTTTCTTTTATCTTCCAGGTAATTTTTACTACCAGTTTGTAAAATGTTTTTGCTTCCTCTCCCCCCCACCCCACATTGGGATTCTGGGTGAGTTGCATTAAGTATAGAAGTGTTGGAATAATTGACTTCTTGCATTCTTTCCTACGGTCCAGAGAGAGAGAGAGAGAGAGAGAGAGGGAGGGAGGGAGATTTCCATTAATTCAGAATTTTTTTTTCTTAAAGGAATACTAAATGGGTGGCGTATTTTATGAGTCAAAACAGGCAAAAAAAAAAAAAAAAAAAAAGCACTGCCTTTGGCCTTCCCAGATGATTGACACTGTGGTTTGGTGTGGTTTCTAGGAAAGTTTGGCCCATTGTTTTACTGAGTTTCATAGGAGGTTTTTGATGCAAGTTTTCCCTTGAAGGCTCTGCTCTTACCATCAGAATGCTTGCTTGATCTTCTTTCTGTTGCTCATTTTTCTCAAGACTGATTGCAGGTGCTTTCCCCCCTCTTTCATTCCCTCCCTCCCTCCCTTCCTTTTTGACACTTGGTAAAATATTTTAATTTGAAACATCAAGTCTTTCAGAAATTCTGAAAATTTTATTTCTTTGATAATTACTTTCTCATTTTATGGAACTACTATTATTTGGATATTATATCTGACTTAAAGCTTAATGCCTCATCTTTTTGTAAAATCAAAATTTCTATTTTTTAAATCTCTGTGATACAAAGTACACTCCAGTTCATGATTTTGATACTTAATTGAGTTATCAATTAAGTGTCCATTCTATTTTTCACTGCTTCTATTGAACTTTTTTTTCTGAAATATTTTCTTTTCCAAATTCTTTTCCTTATTTTAAGTTCTTTATCACGGGAGTCTGGTTTAATATATCAATGTAGTATCTACTTGTATGTAATGAGATTCTCGAGTAAGAGGTTTCTCTTTCTCTGTCTCTCTCAATTTATTTTCATTCCATTAAATCTGCTTTAACAGGACTCATTTATTCCTGATTGTTCTTATTAGTCTCATATTTTCAAATTCTTAATTTCGGTTATTAAGAATTTAATTATCCATGCAACTTCAGACCTACCAGCAATGCTAGCAGATGAGAGCAAGTATCAGTTCTCTAAGCCTCCCCTGACGTCGAGCTACTTGTCTCTCAGATGTTGAGAGGTTAGGAAGTATTCTGTTTCTCAGAAGGCCAATGGGCCCAAACTTTCCAGTTAAAGTGTGTAGAGGGAGGCTGTGTACTCTCGAGCTTCTTCAGGTACAAGGGCACAGTTTAGCTCAGTGTGTCGATATCCCTGTGGCTACCCTTACACGTGAAGATTGAAACTTTTATCAGGACCTTGCACGGAAGTTGATTCCACCTCATGTTGTCAGGAGATCAGGTTTCCCACACTCTACCTCACGCTGTACTTTTCCTCCCTCAGTCTTTGAATAATTGTGTCATTTTGGAGTCTTGAGCATGTCATATATTTTCGATAAACTCCATGTATGTGCTTCTGCTGTTGTAGAAGGAAAGATGATGAGGGGTGCCTGTAGCACCTGTGATGAACTTTTACTGTCTTTTATCAGGAAGAGCAAGAAGCAAAGATTTAGATTCCTAGTTATGGGCAGAATAAACAGCTCAATAGCACTCGATACCAAATCTCCGTTCTTGGAGCACACTTTCCCGCCAACCCCGACCAGGTCAGTTGGTTGAGTTTCCTGGAGGCACGTTTTACAGCTTACTCATCCTAGAGAAGACACTAGGAGGCAGTGCAACTTAAAAATCATATATGTCATCAAATTTGAAGAAAAGTAGATTTTGTTGTGTGTGTGAGTTTAATTAAGAGGTTGATAGACGGTAGCACCTGCCTTGAGACTTTCCAGAGTCAAATATTTCACAATGTATGGGAAAACACTGGATTCTTAACTACGTATTGTCTCATTAATAAGGGTACTTAAATTACAACATATGAATTTAGGTAAGTCTTATGGAAAAGGCTCCAGACATTTACATGGTGATTGCGAGAAATTGAGATACAAGTACGTGAATCCTTGGGAAAAAAAGTTACATTTGTTTCACATATTTGGATTACACAAAATAGGAGAAATTAGCATGTATGTATAATGACAGAATCAGGATTCTAAAAATTTACTCGATAAGCAAGAATAATGAAATAGCTCTAACAGGATAAAACTTGATTGGGACAAGGGTGAAATTCTAAACAACTGTACAAGTCCAGGATGAGGGAGAAATGAATTACCAGCAGAGATGAATGGGATTTAAATTGACATTTTTGCTTTTATAGTTGCCCAGTACTTATATAACCACAGGGTTTACTTAATGGACATGGAGAAGCTAAAACTAGACATGTTATGGTAGAAGGCTTGGCTTGGCTATCACCTCTGCTGACTGCTCCATGACCTGACATGTTTACTTTAGAACCTGTGTCCTCAACAGTCAAAAGGCGTAAACTACCCCTTTGCAGGTTGTTGTCATGAAACGAGATAGACTTCCTTTACAGCACGTCTTGGAAGACATGTCTGGGCTGTATCCACCATCTTTCCTCTCTTTCTCCTCACTCCAGGCAGGTGGTCTGTGCTCCCGTCAGGGCTGCTGTGGCCCGTGCTCTTCATTTGGCTTCAAACTCTGGTTTACCTCCTGACTTTTTGGCTGTTTGTTCTTGGTTTCCTTTGCTAGAGTCTCTCCATTTCCCTAGCTCCCAAATGGTGGCGTGCCCAGGACTCGGCCTGAGGATTTCTCTTCTGTTCTCCCACTCCCCAGGAGGGCTTTTCATTCTCATGGCTTTAAATACCAGCTGTATGAGGCTGACTCCCACTTCCAGGCCCCAACCTGACCTCTCCCTTGAAGGCAAGAACGTTTGTCCCACTGTCTTCAACATCTCCAGTTACATAATCACCTGAAACTTAATTTGTCCAAAATGGAGCTCCTGATAGAACCGCAGTCAGCCTGCTCCTCCTCAGTCTTCCTTAGGAAGGGAAATGGTAACCCCATCTTTCCAGTTGTTCAGGACAAAAATCTTTGGATTCCTCCTTCGCGTTTCTCTTTCTTTCCTGACCCACATTCAATCCATCGGCAAATTCTATCGGCTCTACCTTCAAAATATCTCTAGAGTCTGTTTCTTACTATCACCTCTGCCTATTCCCTGGCGTCAGCCTCCATCATACTTTGCTTGGATTATTGCCTGTGCCTCCTGGCTGGTTCTCCTGCTTCTGACCTTGGCCGACTCCTCTTCAGTCTGTGCTCAGCATGGCAGCCAGAATGACCCTACCCTGCTAAAAGACGAGTCAGTTTTCGTTACGGTTTGTGTTGTCACACTCCCATCCTTCCATCTCATTCAGAATAACAGCCCTCCTCCTCTTAACTGAAAAAGCCCTACATCTCTCCCCATCCCCACCCTTGCTGGTGACGCTCTGACCTTCTCCCCTATCACTCCTGTCCTTTGTACATGCTCCTCCAGTAACACGGACCTCCTTGCATGCCAGGCATGTTCCTACATTAGGGCCTTTTCCTTTTCTTCTCCCTGGAACGCCTCCATCTCTGAAGTTGCCTCCAGACTTGGTGGTTCCTTAGGGATATTGCAGAGAAGATTCAAGGATGCTATAGGTAGTTGACCTGGTTTGTATTCAGAGCTGCTTCTGCCTCCGAGACCATCACTTTATTAATTAGCGGTGTACGTTCATTGTCTCCCAGCCGGATTTGTGACAGGTGAAAATGAAAACAATTTTTCTCATAGACAAGCAGTTTAAAAACCTTTTCTTTTAGTGAAAAGGCTTGTTTTGAACTAGTTTTGTTTGGAACCTCATCACCAGTACATGCAGTCAGTGTAAGTGGATTTACTTAGGGCTGCTGCTGAGCGGACACCCCCGTCTGACCATGCCCATTATAGAACAGCGGAGTCCTTTCTGGCTGGGCAGGACCCGGGGACCCATCGCTACAGGCCTTGACTATCATCCGTGGTGCTCTGTGGGTAAAGCGGAAGCAGGGGCTCCAGAAGCTCAACCTCCTTGATTTCCTCTTGCCACGCTTCCTCGAGGAGCTATCCTATTCAGCCCAGAAGACCCTGAGGGTTGCATGGAGCCGTTAGAAAATGACTGTTCTAGGCTGTATCTCTGGAGTAAAGATTACTTCCAGAACATCACAAGATGAACTGATCTCCTTAATTTTGGAAACAGTTTTAAATATCACTCATACATTCTTATGACAACATTTTATTAAAGTAACAGGAATAAAATGTCTGTTATGGATGTATGATATTCAGCAGAGGGGATTTGAGAAGCCAGACTGACCCTCCCTCTCAGGTTTGTGAAGTGGTTTGGGGACTCGCTTCATTTTAGGGTAGCTGGTTCTGATGGACCTGGAAGGTTCTAGCTTTTTGGGAGGACCAGGAAAATTGTTCAGCTATTATTTGCATTACCAGTATCACTCTATTCAATGAGTAGTGTCAGAAAGAATAGGAAAAGTTCTGTGCAGAAGAATTCGGAGCAGTTATTACCCTTGGGGGGAAAACGCCTCCGATTCAAAAGTTGCCCAGTTGCTGGTCATCCCATTGCTTTGCCATTACTGCATTTTATAGCTTCAGGTAGAAGTTGAACAGCTGATTCATTGTAAGAATGACTGTTGATCAGTGATCTTTCACCCATTTCATCCATCTGAGCTACAACAGTAAAATAGTTTTTAAAAGTTCCCCTCCCCCCAGTATTTGTGGTAGAAAGGTAATGGTCAAGCTAAAACCTTGAGGATAGAATAATTGCTTCTGAATGTGATGGAAAATTCATGGCCCTAAAACTTTTCTTTGGCTTCTGTCAAACATTGCTACCCCGGTCAATATGCTGTCACTGTTAATTAGGGACTATTTGTGCCACAGCTGATTTGTCCCTCTGCAAAACTCCTGTGTGGGATGCAGGGCAGTCAGTGCCACGGCTCAAAAGAGAACAAAAGTCAGTTTTCAAAGGATCTGGAACACACTAAGTGGTGACCCAAGTTCTGCTCCATCCATTATTGTGGTTAAGCTGGAAAGCTAATTAAAAATCTCTGCTGGCACAGCTGTGTGTTCAGTGCTCTAAAATATATCATCTCTGAAAGACAGACAGATCGAAACTGCTGAAACACGCCTTTTACTCCACCTTGTCTTCATGTGCTCATTGATTCTGACCTTAAAAACGCCAACCTTCTGCCCTTAATAGAACCAAATCTTGTTTAAGAAATTTGACTTTGGCCTGGAAAAGTTTCTAATCACGTGAACAAAGCCAGGGAGGCAGTTATTTCTAGTCTCATTAGTGACAAAAGAAAAACTGAAAACGTCAGCTTGACTTATTTGGTTATCTAATTATGTATTTTCAAATCATGTTTTCCTGGATCCTCAGTAGAAAACCCTTCAATAGTTTTATATTTTGGAGCCAAAATTGTCTGTCTGTAAATGAAATTATGGTCAGATATTCTGCAGTTGGATTTATTTATATATGATAGTGGTGGAGATGCGGGAAGTGAATATAATATGACTAAATTATAAAGTAATTTGTAAAAAGTTCCATCACCATGATATAAACATAAATCTACAAATATGTGGCAAGTGACTATAAATACTAGTTTAATTATTTGCCATTTCCATGTTTTCTCTTACAATGGCTTGATATTTTTTTTTTTCAAGGAGGTACTGGGGATTGAAACCAGGACCTTGTACATGGGAAGCAGGTGCTCAACCACTGAGCTACACCTGCTCCCCTACATTAAATTTTTAAGGTAAGTAATTCCAAGGATTTTGTTACATCTTGCAGTGAAACTGTGTAGTTGATAATTTCACTTACAGTTAAGTAGTTGTATTTGGGGATCCTTGTTAACACTTATGAATACTCTTGCTCCAGAAAAAGATGATAAACAAAGGAATTTTTAGTATAGTTACTGCAGATTGCTACATGCACTATTATACAATGTGGGACTAGGGAAGTAGCATGAGGACATTTGAAAGATGGTCAAGTGTGGGCTGTCGAGAAATAGTTCTGGAGCTTGATTTCTAAAGATGCATATAACTAATGCATGTGCGCAAGGGACTTTTGAGAGAAATACCAGGCCTTTCTCTCATTTGCAAGAAATAAGGAAATGTTCCCATACTGGTGTCGTTTAGACCGATAGGATTGGAGATGCCTTTTCATAAAAAAATGAGCCAAAGTGCAAAGTGGTGAAAGGGACCCGGGCCGACGTGTTTGAGTGTGGCAGGTCGTGCGTTTCTGTGGAGGCATGTTTGCGCCGGGCCGAGGCCATCCTGCACGGGAAGGCGGTGGCCTTCTCACGTTTTGAATTTTCAGAGTGATTTCCTGTCACGTTACTCGATGAAGAAGAGTCAGTTGTTATTTGGCATTTACGTGTTTCTGTTTGGGAAACACTGAGCGTGGATGCCCCTCTTTTATATCCTGCTTGTCCACGTCCTGCTTCACAGGCAGGGACCTCGGGAAATGTACCGTGGTGCGCAACCGTGCATCAGAATTGTAGGAAAAGCTCCATCGCAGGTCACAAAGGTACCGCGCTATTGCGAAACAGGGAAAACGGGGGGTGGAGGGGGTATGTGGGAACTCTGTTTTCTGCATAGTTTTTTTCTGTAAACCTTAGACTTCGCTAACGAAATTTTAAAAAAGTGGGCGTGGGGGAATGGGGGAGGTGGAGGCACGGTGTGAGAACAGGGCCTGGAAGTAGGCAGGTGTAATCATGTCTGCTTGTTACCGTCTGCGTTTCCGGGTACACCTGCCCTTCCTCTACCTGGGGGCCTCCCTGTGAGCTTTTTTCGGTGTCCACTGATGGGGCTGGTGGACAGGGTAACTCCATGACCTTGAATTTCTGATGTTGAACCTTAACCTTTGTCTTTTCTCTGGATATGCAGGAGTTCCCAGAGTATCTATGTACACGTCGGGCATTTTTATGGATAGTGATTTTCACTGGCAACCTTGCTTATTATTTTACTGAGAAAATAAAAGCGATCAGAAGAGGGTTTCGGCAGGTTCTCACGGTTGCATATCTGCGCCCTTCCTCTTATCCGTGGAGGAGCTGCGCTTCCAGCTCGGCGCCGCCTGCTGGAGCGGGTCCCCGCTCCTCAACGCAGCAGTCTGGCAGTTCTCCCTTCTCTCCCACATCGCGTCACGGGCTTCTCACCTCCTCCGGAGCAGAAGCCCAAGTGCCCACAGTGGCATTTTATGCCCTGACCTGCCCCCCGCCCCCGGCGTTCTGCCACCCCCTCCCCTGCCACTCAGCGCCGTGTTCCTCTGCTCCCGGACGGCGGCCCTTGACCGCCCACCACGCCACGCGTGCTCCTCCTCAGGGGCTCTGCTCCCGCGGTGCCCCCGCCTTCAACGACCGTCCCTGCATGTGTGCCAGGCTTCCTCCCGCCCGTCGTCTTCAGGGTGTGCTCAGATGCCACCTCGGTAAGGCCTATTTTCACCCCATTTTAGAAAACGGCCTCCTGCCCCCATTTCACAAAGCTCTCGGTTCCCCGTCTCCGCCTTGTCTGCTTGGTTTTACTGCATAG
>JAQZBX010105379.1:0-10859 GCA_029593785.1 Cabassous unicinctus
CTATGTACAGAAGTCACAGTCCCAAAGGTTGCTCAGTAGGCAATGCAGTAGCACCTTTTGCAGGAGAGCTTTACATGGTGTAAAAATCGGAGGTGCTGGCGGGGCGGCCCGCCCCCGTGGCCCCCAAATCCCTGAGTCCAGGCCTCACCCGGTCCTGCTCGCCACTGTCGCTGCCACGTGGACAGTGCTTCGCGGGGCCGGGCAGAGGGGAAGGCAGTTCACAGCGAGCAGCGCCCGGCCCGCGGCCCCCCTCCTCGGGGCCTCTCTGGGCTATGAGGGCCCCTCAGTGGGCAGGCAAAGAGCTTTAGAACGGGGCCCCGGGCCGGCACCGCGCCTGCAGGAGGCTCTCCATGAAGGCCAGGTAGTCTGCGCCGCGCCCCGAGTCCTCGGCTGCACGCCGGGTGCCCATCCGCGGGTGCTTGGCCGCCTTCACCTCCTCACCTGGGAAGACGTTTTCTTGCGGCGCCCAGATGCTGACTGACTGCGGGAAACCAGGACGCCGGGTTAGCAGGGAGGGGCTCAGCGACTGAAGCTCCGAGAGCTGGCCGGATGCAGACACCCAGAGAAGGGCGGCTGTGGGCATTGGACCGCCCCCGCCTGCCACCCCCTGTCACCCCCCGCCACCCCGCCGCTCTCTGCTGGGGCGCAGGCAGTGGTCTGCAGGTCAAGGGCCTGGAGGTCAGCCATTGCCCACAGCCAGAGCCGCCAGCCCTTCCAGAGGCCGCAGTTGGGTTGAAGAAAGACGAGAGCAAGGGAGCCACGGCAGCACTGGGAGGAAGCCGGACCTCTGTCCTGGGACCCCCAGCTTTGCTCTCGGGGCCTCTGAGCAGGAAAGCTCCTAGGCACCACGAGGCCAGGCCGCCGGTGGTGTTCAGGAGCCTCCTCAGAAGGAAGTCAGGGACTGCCCCTCGTCCCTCCTGCCACCTCAGCAGCCTCCCCTTAGAGCCCACCCCACAGGCCCGTTCCGGGGCCCTCCTTCCACACTGAGTCAGGGGAAGGGCCTCCTGCCTGGAAGCAGAGAACAGAGGGAACAGGCAGGAGAGAGGGGGCTGTGGCTGGGGGAGCCCCTCTGTAGCTGGGCAGCAGAGAGGAGGGGGCATGGCCACAGCCCTGGAAGACGTGACCCCACACCCTCCTTGTCCAGTTGGTGCACAGCCGGCCAGGAGCCCCGAGCCCTTACCCGGGGTACACACGGGTTTCCCCATGCCCTTCCCCCAGGACCCCGAGGGGCTCCCCACCCATCCTCTGGCCTAGCTGCGCCACTCACCAGCTATGACCTGACTCTCTTGGGGAGCTCCTTCTCCAGAGTGTAGATTTCCCATGCTTCACCTTCAGCTGGGACCCGTCCTCAAACTCCACCTGCAAAGGGGACGCCCTGCAGCCTGAGACCCAGCCACGCCAGGCTTCCTGCCCCCCACTTGCCAACTGAGGGGCCACCACTGAGCCCATGCTCAGGCCTCAGGGGGGCTTTGCTTGTGAAGTGGTTCAGTTAACTGCTGGGGTGGGGGTGGGGGGCGAGGGACAGCCAGAGCAGGTGCTGGTCCCAGTGGGGACCGGCCTAAAGCTTCCAACTAGGGGGCCAGCTGGGGCTCCGGTCGCGCATCGTCCCCACAAGTGCTGGGGAGCTTCCGTCCCCAAGCTCAGGGCAGCAGCACATCAAACTTCTCAAAGCTCCAAACCATGCCTCGGCCCAGATGCCGGAGGCCTCCTCAGCGAGGCGGAGGCACTGGGGGTCCCAGCTGGGCCTTGCACCCAGCCTTTCTCAGGGCTTGTCGTTTTATTGAAAATTAAAGGGGAAGGACAGAAGACACGTGGGAGGGTGATGAAAAATGGTCACAACCCAGGGTGACAGAGTTCATGAAAGATATTCTAGAAGTTACTGTGAAGCCCAGCTCCAACCTAAAGTGAGGGACAGGGATGGGGACCTGGGGCCAAGGTGCAGAGAAGTCCTAGGGAGACCCTTCATGCACACCGACGCGGGGCTGAGCGTGGTAGATCCAGGCCTGCCCCAGCCCAGGAAAGGCTCCGCAGACGATCGGTTTTGGGGCTGGGGAGTGGGAGGTTCAGATTCCAGAGGTTTCACTTTTGACTTTAAAAAACTCAAATTGTCAACAAGTGGTGTATGACGTTCAGAAAACTCAGAGGCCGGAGGGTCTGGCGAGGCCGGAGGCCACCATAAAAGGAACTACCCAATCCACGTTAAAATAAAAACAAAAATCAAAAGCGAGAAACAGGAAGACATCCGTAACAGGCAAAAGGCACACAAACGGAGGCCCTTCCTGGTTTAAGAACAAGTCCCGTCCTCCCAAGGCAGGAGAGCTGGCACAGGCTTCGGCTGTCATGGCGAGGTCAATCCATCCCCAATGCGGAAGCAGCGGGTCCCGGCCCAGGCTGGGGAGCACGAAGGGGTAGCTCCCGTCTGCCGGGGACAGCAGGATGGAGCTTCGTGGGGTCCCACATGGGCCTGCCCTCTTACCTGGTAGATGTGGCTGCTCACCGAGGAAATGAACTTGGCCTTGTAGGTGTTGCCGTCAGCCCACCGGAGTTCCACGAGCTCCCCCTCAGGAGGGGGCCCCAGCAGGACGCAGTCTCTTCTCTGAAGACAGAAGGCCACAGGAGAGCTGAGGTGTGGCCCTTCCCCGGGTACCGCACGCGAGTGGCCGCCCCTCCCATCCTCTACGGGCCTTGTTTAAATCCTCCCAGGCCGCGTTCGAAAGCCTCTGGAAATCTAGAAGGCTCCCATTTGAGGGAAGCAGCATTTAGGGCTTCTGCAGCAGCAAAGAGGCAAGGGTTGCTCTCCGCTTGACGCCATGAGACAAGCTGGGAGAAGAGAGGAGCCGGGGCTGCTCAGCTCTTCCCTCCCTGGCACTGCTTCTGGGGTGGGGCTCTGCCGCTCAGGAGGCAGCCTCAGGCCTGGTGGGCTAGCAGGTCCCCGGGGTGTCTCCCAGCGGCTGAGGACTGCCACCACATGCCCACCCCGGCCCGCCCGCAGGCTCACGGTGATGGTCTGCGGCTACACATTGTCGCTGTAAGAGCCGTCCTCGAAGTTCACTTTGTAGAAAGTCTGGGTGGTGGTGCCGATGACGCGGCAGCGGTAGTAAAGCCCGTTGTGGTTCTTGGTGATGACCGTCTGGCCCAGGGACACGGCCCGCAGGAACCGGACCTGGGGGGCGGAGCGGAGGCCGTGGGGAGGGGCAGGGCAGGGCTGTGGCTTGCGGGGCAAAGGGCGGGGCGGGGCAGAATGACGGCAGTGGAGTTGCACAGGCGGGGCGGGCACTCACTGCGTGGCCCCCGTCGTGTGCTTGGAGCAGGTGATGAAGACGATGTAGGGCCAGTCGTCGGGCTCCATGAGCACGCCGGCGGTGTGGACGCAGGAACCGAGAAGGACGTGGAGCAGTGGTCATAGGAGCACTGGATGCAGGCGCCGACCACCTTCTTCATCCGCTTCCGGCAGTACACGCACTTCTGCGGGACACGGGGGCATGGGACGCTGGCCGTCCCCCGCCCCCCACACCGTTATCTCCTCGGAAGGGCATCAAGGTCAAGGGTGGCGCGGGCCCTGGCTGCGGAGGCCCCCAGCCTCGATGCACGGCCTAAGAAAGGCGCTGGCATACCCAGGGCCGCCGCCGAGGGCTCCCGGGGCCTGCGGAGCACTTCCTCCAGCTGGCACCAGAGAGCCACGCACTGAAGCACCACCAGACGAAAAAGGGAAGAATCGCCGAGTCAGGCGGCGACAGCAACGTGAAAACCTCACGCCAAGTCAGAGAAGCCAGACGCAAAAGGACACGATGTCAGACTGCATTTATGTGAAATGCCTACAACAGGCAAGTTTACAGGTGACAGAAAGTAGGCAGGTGGGCGCAGGAGTCGGGGGAGGGGGAGGGACAGCTACTGGGTACAGGGCTCTCTTTTTGGGGCGACGCAAATTTCTGGAACTAGATGGAGGTGGTGGTCGCACAACACCACGGGTGCCACCGAATTGTTCACTTTAAAACAGTCAAAACGGTGGCTTTACGTCGTATGTGTTCTATCAAAAGGCACCTCCTCGGTAAGGAAGGTGCAGCTGAGCTTGGCTCCTTGTCCCGCGAGAACCGCCCTCAGGTGCCCCCCCACACCCCCGCGCGCCTGCCGCTGCTCCCATCAGCATTCAGGTGCTGGGCCCGAGCCGAGGGGACTGCCGGGCAGCGGCCCCAGGCTCGTCGCTCCCAGCTGCAGCCGCTGTCCTGGCCAGTTGCTCGTGCCATGCAGCATTCAATGACCCAGGGCTTCGTGGTTCTGTAAAACGTGTTCAAAAGCCAGATAAGCAGCGCGACTGGCACTGCAGGAAACCGACGCCCCTCGATCAATGGCAGTGAGCTCTCATTATTAAACTGCCAATACCCGACATGATCCGGCAGGGACAGGCGTTGATCTACAACGTGCTCCTGGCCATGGCGGGGGCTGCTTCAACCCTCCAGGGCTGGGGATGCTGGGAGCAGGGCCGGAGAAACAGGAGGCCGGGTGGGGGACTCCACGCTCCAAAGAGGGCCCAGAGGAGAGGAGCCCCACCTCATTCCTGGGGGCCGAGGGAGCTTGAAAGCACACAGCGCCAGCAGGCTGCCTCTGCAGACCAAGGGTGCCTGATGGGGGGGGGGCATGGGAACGGCCTTGGAGACACCAGTAGGACCTGGCTGTGACTCCTGCCGCCCACAGGACCCGCACCTGCTGCACAGGGTACCACTCCCTGCACTGAACCTCCCCGCCTTCAGGATCCCATACAGGCCCCGTCACCTGACAGGGGCCTAGGCACCGCACACGGGCTGTAGCTTGGGGCAGTGTGGGCCACGGGGCTGAGGTCGCCACAGCCGCCCCTTCCCACAAGGGCGGGCAAGCACCCGGGGCCCTGAGTTGCGAAGACACTACCCCAGGCGAAGGGGCTGGAAGGGACAGACTGCTCCAGAGCCCCAGGGGGCCGCTTGGCCCACATGACTGGGGGCGGTCTGTCCTTCAGCCCTCGCCATGGTGCTTGGTTCCCAGGCTCCCAGCTCAGTCTCCCCTTAGGGTGGCCAAGGGTGCGGGGTGGGCCACAGCCTGGAAGTGGCTGAGAGCCACACTGCGGGGGAACCTGCCATCAAGGGTACTGCCTGTGGGCAGCTCACGCATGCCCTCCCACTGCAAAGCAGCCCCAGACTTGAGGGCTGGAGAGCCCTTGCCGTGAACCCCGTGTCTGCGTGCTGGAGCTGAGCCCCCATCCCGAGCCCCAAACCCAGACCTCGCTGGGCCACCAGGAAGCATTTGGTCTCCTCTCCCCAGCCACTGGGAACTGTTCCAACCTGGGGCAGGCCGTCTGATCTACTGCAGACCTGGCCGATCCGGGTGGCTAAAACAGGCTTGGGTCGCCAGGCGGACGGGGCCAGACCCACACCACCAACACTCCCTGGGGTGACCATCCCGTGGCCCTGGGAAGATGGTGGGCACCGGGCAAGCAGGGGTTAACCACTCGCTTCTGTGAGCAGCTCCATTAAGCAGTACAAGCGAGCCTGATGTAAAAGAATTTTTAATTCAACATTACAAGAGCTGGTAATGAAGAGGCTGCAAGCTGGAAATGTCAGGTGATCCATAAAGAGGCGGCAGGCAGGATTGATCACTGCCCCACCGTCACTCCGCCTGAATAAAGAGGCCCACGTGCCCCCGAGTGCAGTGAAGCTCAGGCTGGGCCCCAACCTATGCCCCTGCTCCAGCAGGCCTGCTGCCTGCGACTGGGCAATCTGCCCTGTGCCAAGGCCAGATCACCAGGGCCCACCATGAGCTGGACTGCCCCCAGCCCGGGCCACTCCGGGCAGCTGGGAAATAAGCCCCACAGAGCATTTCACCCAAGCTGCCAGCACCCTGGCACCAGGTAAATGCCCAGTGTGGCCTGAGAGGAAGAGGCTCCCAGTTGGAGCCACTGCCTGTGCCATCACTTGGCGGTGACGAAGCCCAGCCAAGCCACCTGCCCCAGACTCAAGGGGTCTGAGCCCAGGCCTTGTCAGTCTTCCCCTGCTCACCTGCTGGGCCAGACAATTTAGCCTGATTCTAGGGACAGCTGAGTGAGTGCTGTTTGCAGGCAGCTGTGGGGAACTCCCCAAGTGCCTTGGGCTATGGGGGAGGAGAAAGGGAGGTGGTCCAACATCCTTTCATGATAAAAACACGCAGAGAAGTAGGAATCAAAGGCAACTTCTTCAAGATGATAAAAGGCACCTATGAAAAATGCAATGGTGAAAGACTGAAAGCTTTCCCCTGAGAGCAGGAACAGGACAAGGAAGCCCATGTCACCACTGTCATTCAACACTGTACTGGACATACTTACCACAGCTATGAGGCAAAAAAAAAGAAAAAGGTATCTAGATCGGAAAGAAGTGAAACTCTCTCTGACACGATCCCACATATAAAAAAATCCCCCCCAAACCACAAAAAGATACTAGATCAATAAATTTGCTTGAGAGCAACACACAAAATTCAGCTATGTTTCCATATACCAGCAAAGAGAAAATTAAGAAAACAATTCCATTTACAATAGCATCTTAAAGAATAAAATACCTAGAAACAAATTTAATCAAGAAGTGAAATACTTGTACACTAAAAACTATAAAACATCGCTGAAAGAAATTAAAAACCACCTAAGTAAGTGGAAAGACATCCCATGTCCATGGGTTGAAAGATTTAGTATTGTTATGATGTCATGTCTGTCAAAAGCAATCTGCAAGCTCAACAAATCCTTATCAAAATTCCAGCAGCCTTTTCTGCAGAAGTGGAAATGCCGATCCTCAAATTCATCTGCAATTGCAATGGGCTCCAAATAGCGACAACAATTTTGATAAAGAACGAAGACCGACACTTTCCAATTTCAAAACTTACCACATAGCTACAGTAATTAAAACAGTATGGTCCTGACACAGGGTGGAGAATACAGACCAGTGGAACAGAAGTGAGAGTCCAGAGATAAAGCCACACATCCCCGGCCCACAACAAGCATGCCAAGCACATACAAGGGGCAAAGAACAGTGTTTTCAACAAATGGGCTGAGGCGACTAGATACCATATGCGAAAGGATGAAGTTGGATCTCTACCTCACACCATTTACAAAGATTCACCCAAATTGAACCAAGGGCCTAAATTTAAGAGCTAAAACCATGAAACTCTTCAGAAGGAAGCATAAGGGAAAACCCTAATTTGGCAATAGATTCTCAGATATGACAACCAAGACACGAGCAATGAAAGAACAGATAGATAAATCAGACTTTATCAAATTTGAAGACTTTTGTGCATCAAAGACATTATCAAGAAAGTGAAAAGACACCCACTCAGAAAGGGACAATGTAGTTGCAAATCATACATCTGATAAGGGTTTAACATCCAGAATATATAAAGAACTCCTGCAACTCAGCAACACAAGACAAGTGAACCAATTGGATATGGGTCACAGACTTGAATAGACATTTCCCCAAAGAAGATACACAAATGGCCAAAAAGTACATGAAAAGATTCTCAACATCATTAGCCATTAAGGAAATACAAATCAAAACCATAATGAGGGGGCTTTTTTTGGGACTTGGGAATCATCCTGAGTGACATTGCAATGACAGATATAGGCCATTTTATATCTTCCCATAACCTGCAGAACTGCGTGGGAGAGAGTGTAGACTACAATGTGAACTATGCTCCATGCTTAATGGCAAAGTCCCAGGATGTGTTTATCAATTGCAATGAATGTGCCACACTAATGAAGGATGTTTATGTGGGAGGGTGCGGGAGGTGTGGGGAGTGGGGTGTATGGGAATCCCTAAACTTTTTCTGTAACAATTGTGTAACCTAAGTATCGTTTGAAAAATAAAAATATATATATTTAAATAAATAAATAAAATAAAATAACCGTTGGTGAAGATGTGGCGAAATTGGAATCTTTGTACATAACTAGTAGGTATGTACAATGGTACAACCACTATGGAAAATATTTGTGCAATCCCTGAATAAATATACATAGAATTGGCTGATGACCTAATAATTCTCTTCCTTGATATATAGCCCCCAACACTGAAGGAAGATATTCAAGTAATTGTATAGAAATGTTCATATCAGCACTCTTTACAATAACAGGTGGAAACAGCCCAAATATCTATCACCTAATGAATGTATAACCAAAACGTATTATATACATACATTAGAATTCTTTTCAGTCATAAAATGGAATGGGGTAATGGTATAAATGAAAACATGGAAAAGACTTGAAAACATGCTAAGTGTTTTCAAATTTTAGCCAGATACAA
The DNA here is from genome assembly GCA_029593785.1 of Cabassous unicinctus. NCBI lineage: Eukaryota > Metazoa > Chordata > Mammalia > Cingulata > Chlamyphoridae > Cabassous > Cabassous unicinctus. The sequence continues at coordinate 8,286 of JAQZBX010105379.1, forward strand.
AGGTCACATTTTTAAAAGATTCCATTTTTATGCAATATCCAGAATACGCAAATCAGTTGAAGCAGAAAGATGATTAATGGCTGACAGGGATTGAGGGGAGTGGGGAATGTGGAGTAACTCCTTTTGTGTATATGAGGTTTCCTTTGGAGTTGATAAAAAAGTTCTGGACTTAGATAAAGCTGATGCACAATGTGGTGAATGTATTAAATGTCACTGACTGTACTTTTAAAATGGTTAATTTTATGTTATGTGAATTTCATCTCAATAAAAAATGTTACAGATACTGTCATAAAAAACAAAACATAATGAGCAACCACCTCACACCCACTAAGATAAATTTCATTAAAAAAAAACAAAAAAAACAATTGTTGATGAGGAAATGGAGAAATCAGAACCCCTCATGCTGCTGGTGGGAATGTAACCTGACCAGCAGCTCCTCGGAAAGCTGAACGCAGTATTACACTTTGGCTTGGCAATTCCACTCCTAGGTGTAGATCCCAGAGGATTGAAAACAGGTACTCAAACAAAAATTTGTACATAAAGGTTGCTAGAAGCATTAGTCACAATAGCCAAGAGACACAAACAACTCAAATGTCCACCAGCAGACGAACAGAGAAACCAAGTGTGGTATCTACGTGCACTGGAACCTCAGTCAGCCCTGGAAAGGAAAGCAGTTCTGAGAGCTGCGAAAACATGAGTGAACCTTGAAGACGACCTGTTGAGTCAAAGAAGCCAGATACAAAAGGACAAATACCGTCTGCGTTCACTTACACGAAATGTCCAGAACATGTAAAACCACAGAGAAAGGCAGCAGGCTGGGGGCTGCCAAGAGCAGGGGGAGGCCTGGGGAACAGGGAGTGACCATTCAATGGGCAGAGTTACCATTTGGGACGACAAAGTTTTGGCGATGACGGTGGTGATGGGAGCACAACGCTGGGAACCTAATTAATGCTGTGCTCTTATTCACTTCAAATTTGTTAAAACGGGAAACGTGCTATACGTGTCACCATAAAAAAATAAGGTGACACCGGGCGAGCCTGGCTTCTTCAGGGCTGCCTGCCCCCACGCAGAGGCGGGGTGACTGCCAGTGAGGGAACGCATGGCCTGGCGGACTCACGGCTTACCAGCTTCCACCACTGCTCGGGGAAGGCGCTGATGTCCACGGGATGACGCTCGACCACGTTCAGGAACCGCACCTCGGGGAGCGCGATGGTACAGATGACATGGATCCACCTGGGGGTGGAGGGACGTGGTCGGTCGCAGGGGCGCCAGGCCTCTGGGGCGCTATAGGACACCGAGGCAGGGCAGTGGGAGGGGAGGCAGAGCGGGCGGCTCCAAGCTAAAGGCCCCTCAGAGGCTGGCAGGCCCGCCCCTCCCCGCCTTCAGACTGGGAGGCGCATAGAGAGGACGCCCCGGCCACCCTGGCCACCCCCGCCCGGCTCGGGGCCTCATCCACCTCTTGTCAGTCGTCATCTGCAGCGCCCCTCCCTGGAAGTTGCACACGCAGCATTCCTGCGGAGACCAGGTGGGCGCAGTGAGGGGGAGGACAGGCCCCACTGCCCTCCGCAAGACCCGGTCCCGGCCCCGGGGGAAAGGCTGGGGTCCACCGGGGCCGCTGGGCCAACACCACCGACCCCCCTGCCCCAGCCACAGGGCACCTTACCCCAGTCCAGGAGTGCGCTGTGCACCAGGAGCACGTCCATCCCTCGTTGACCAGCTCGGGGCTGATGCCGTAGCAACCTGCAAGGCAGCTCAGCAGGTGAGCGGGCAACTGCGGGCCCTTCTGGAAAGCCGCGGGGGCACCTGGCCCAGGCCCTCCTTCCCGCTTTGCCTCCCTCCTGACAGTTGGGCAGGGGCACATCTGGGCCTTGTGGCTGGGCGGCTCGTTTGGGATGCGGCTGCCAGGAGGACGCCTGCCGGTTCTACCCACCCAGCCTGGGCTGGTCCCGGCCCCTAGTTGCCCCTGACTTGGGGGCCCTCACCCGCACGCCCCAAAAGGCTCCTCCTGGAAAGACTCAACGGGTCCGTGGCTGTCACTGGCCTGGGCTCTGAAGGGCCACAAGAGAAGGCAGAAAACGGATCAAGGGGCAGTTTGAAAACAGCCAGCAGGGCTCTGGGCCATCTGCACTGGGGACATCAGAGCTGGGGGGCCTGGGGAAGGCAGGCCTGCCCCCTGTGCCACCACGGGTCGGAGGTCATACGGAATGCTGCCCGGGGTCCAGCGAGGTGGGGCGGGAGCGTGAGGATGGAGAGGGCCAGTGAAGCTTTGCCTGGCCCAGGGTCCCCAAGGGGCTTGTCACCACCAAAGGGAGGCTCTGTGTGTGGGGTGGGGCCCGGCTGGCTTCTCGAGGTCTTCAATGCGGTACTGTCCCCCACAAGTCCGCACAGCAAGCCCCAGGAGCAACAGTCCCTCTCACAAACACAGCACAAAAGCGGGGACTCAAGCCACGGAGCCAGATGTGCTCAGCCAAGGAGGCGGCTGGAGGAGGCCTCCTCCTGGGGAAAGGGAGCTCAGCTCCCCTCTGAAGCCAGGTCTCAAGGCAGACGCTGGCACTCAGCCCAGGAAGCACCTGC
>JAQZBX010105380.1:0-10860 GCA_029593785.1 Cabassous unicinctus
TTTATTTTCCCCCTATGGCAGTATATGGATATATAGCTGCAATATTTCTGGAGAACTATTGCTCCTTATTAACAGCTTTGTATTTGAGAATTTGCTATTTTTGAGCTTTGGGTCTTATTGAATTCTAGAGCAAACCATGGAGCAACAAATGACTATAGGACTGTAACTGACCTCATACAGTGAATTTTACCAATCCACTCTTTCATAAGGGGATGTTGTGCTTCCTGCTTTAACAAGCATAAATTCTAAATGTGCTAGTTTTTAACCTTGGACTGGAGGCCATGACAGTAACATATTAAGGAAGGGAAGAAATGGAAAATAAGTACTTAAGGTTAAGTTTACATACTAAACTTAAAACTTATGGATATCTCAGCAGTGTGTCTCCCAACATTTGTATGAGTGGTACTTGAATATAAATTTGGGCAGTGATTTATGTTCCCTAGGGACAGCAAGGTGATAACAAAAGTTGGAAGAAATTATTTTAAAAAATAAACATGAAATGGTCCTCAATTATTGAAGTATTAAAACATCAGGACTTATTTCATATATTGGAATATTAACATATTTAATATTTTCTAGGATTATTATGTTGGGATGGCAGGAAGCTTGTGAAATTTGTGAGCTATATGCTTCTGTACTGAACAATAATAGTGTGTTCATTTTACCAGATAGAGGATGGAAGCTGACATTAAATGAATATTACTTCCTTAATGATAAATCTTCTTCTAGTTAGGTATTCTAAAGAAAATACACAGCCTTCATAGTATTCATGGGATTCAATTCTGAGATATAAAAGGATATATTCTTTAGTCATCACATTACTTCCCCTTCCTTTGGTGACATAAAAATAAAATTGCTTCCATTGTGAAAAGATATACTTTTATATTTTATTCTGTGGAAATATTGTATACATAACATAATCTAGAACTCCTATTCTGCAGGAAAACTCATGCTATGCATTTCTACATCTCAATCCACTCTGTAACCACTAATTCCTTATCCTTGATCATGCAAAAACTTGAATAAATAGAGCATATCATACAACTGTTCATGCAAAGCTACAAAGACAGAACAAACCTTCCAATGATATTCTGTGTTGAATATCAGACTTTTACAATCCACTTATCAATAATGTAAGCAATTCTTCTTGGATTCTGATTCTAGCATGGGTCCCAGTGTTATATCCTTATTTTGTCCTCACCACCAAGATGTATCTTGATTCTAACCATTTTTTTACTGAGCCAAGAGAAACTTGCATAAGAGAAAATGCAAAGGAAGCAATTAAAATGTAGGTTGCTTTAAACCAAAACATTCCTTATTCTCTTCCAGTGTGACAGTATCTATTCCATTGAAAGGATTTTGTTAATGTGGGAAAGTGTGGCAGGGGAAAGGATTGGGGCATATGGGAATATCTTATATTTTTGTGTAACATTTATGTAATCTAAAGCTTCTTTAAAAATAAAAAAATAATTTAAAAAGTATAGGCATCTCTCACACAAAAAGCATGGTCTTCTGCATATGATGTCATTCTGGTTTTTAGAGAAAAACCATTCTAAATATTTTCCAAAATGTTTAGACAATGTGCAAAATATTTTCCACAAGAATGCATGAATTGCACAAGTGTAAGGAGTTGCAAAACTAAGCATACTATCACATATGTAAACAACAATAGAATAAACAAATAAATAAAACTCTAGATATTTTACATGGGTAGATTCAACTTTAAGGAATATATCAAATATAAATTAAATTTCATTCAAATATTTTTCAGAATTTTTTATTCAAGAAAAAACACCAATTGGGAGCTCAAAAGACCTATGGAATATTCTGCCTATAGAAGCACTAATCTCTCTGCTCCACAGGCTATAGATAATGGGGTTTATGAATGGGGCCACCATGGTATAGAACATGGCCATGAGAAGATTCCTAGGAGATGCTTCATTTGCAATGGGACTATAGACAGCAATAAATCCATAAATTAAAAATAAAAGAACTGCCAACTGTGGAGTACATGTGGATAATGCTTTATTTCATTCTTCCACAGAATGCATCCTAAGCACCATTGAAAATATATCAATATAGGACTTAAATTAAAAAGCAGAACATACTAAAGCAATGCAGGAACTGAAAGCTACCACTACAGACTCAGAAAACTGAGCATCTGAAGATGAGATCCTCAAAATTTGAGGCACATCACAGAAATATTGATGAATTACATTGGACCTTGTGAAGGGAAGGCTGAACAGGTTACCTGTGTAGATAGCAGAACAGACCTACCTACTTGCCCATGAGACACCAGCTGCCTGTGTGCAAAGAAGTGGGGTGATGGTGAGCCCATAGTGAAAAGGGTGGCAAATGGCAACATAGCAATGATACAACATCACCACAAGGAAGGCCAACTTGGTGGACCCAAACAAAATATACAGGAAAATCTGAGCAGCACAAGCTGGGAGAGAAATAAATTTATTGCCTGTCAGAGAATTCAAAATCAATTTGGGAACTGTAACTGAAATGCAACAAAAATCTATGAGGGATAAATTGCCTGTAAAGAAATACATTGGAGAATGAAGACTTGGGTCTGTCACAATGACAGTAAAATTTAGAAGATTTCCAGTCAGGGCTCCAAGATAAATCACTAAGACCATCAGACCTTGCAAGACTTGGAGTTCCCAGGTAGTTGAGACATCCAATAGCAAGAATTCCGTCAAGGTGGTGAGGATGTCCATGTCTTCTAATATATGAAAGGCTCCCTGTAATCAAATTATAAAATGATAAGAAGATGATAGAAAACCAAATGGAGAAAACCCACATTGGTTACAAATAAAATGCAAACTTCGGGATGATTATATATCTTCTAACCTGAATACAACATAGAGGAAAATGATAAAATATTTTGAAATCAATGAATGCACATATTTCTTTTTCATTTCTTTTCCAAACTCTACTGATATATGTTAATTTCAACATAAATGAGATCAAGGAACCTAAGTTCATTAAATTGTTTAAATGAAATCAAATCACATATACCTTTCAGTTATTATCACATTCATATTATTTCAGCAAAATATCTTTTTAAAAATTTGCCTGGATACATGCAATGATTATTTTCTTATTTCTTCATTTGCAAATAGTCATTCTAGACATATTCTGAAATAGAGTATCTGCATCAGCCCATTTGTTTGAGCATGCTACAGCTAGTGCATATTCTTTTAATGGTAAAATCCTCAATGACTATCTCATCTGACACATTGATATTTGAAAGATTATTTTTTATTACAAGGATTGATTTCCATTAAAACCTAGGGTAACTCATATTACCTCTAAATTTCTTTGCTATCCTTTACAATCTGCTTTAAGCAGTACTTCAATTATTGCACTGGTAAATTTTTTCAGTACTTTTTGTATCAATATCATCATTCTTTTGAGAACAGACCATGCCTCACATACGTAGCATTAGGTACCATTTTTAAATCTTATTACCTATAATAAACACCAGAATAAGAAAGATTCAGACTTTATTACTACATATTTATAATATTTTGCAAAACAATTGTGTGCTAATGGTCTTGAGAAATATCACAACTTTTTCAGTTATCTTTTCATTGCCAGTTTTAAAGAATCACATGGGTTAAAATATTTAAAAAATACCTGTGAAATGAGGCAGCAAGTTTATCTTCTGTAACATGAATATTTATTTTATAAAAGTTATAGAGATTTTATGAAATCTGTGATCTTGTCTTTTTTTCACTGAGTAAAATCAAGTAATCACTACTCAAACATTCACATTTACACTTAATTGTATGGACAATTCTCTTCTAGATTTTTTATAAACATGGTTATTCTTCATGAAGGACACATATGGGTCATACCCTAGGGAAATGGTGATTTCACCCTCCAGAGAGGCCAGTTTTCCTTAAACTCTTGTTTGCTAAGAATTATTTGGCTATGCTCTTGAGATTTGTTGACTTTGTAATAGAGTTTATTAGCAACAAATTTACCGAAGTCTGGCTACACTCACCAAAAGAGAAGTATTCCAAGAATTTGTGTAGCTCACTGATTATTTAATACATTTTAATTTAAGTCTGAGTATAAATAAACTTTAATTACACTATAATTTATCCATAAAATCATGCAACCCAAATATTATACTTTCTAAGGGTTTAGACTAACATTTTGACATGAAGGAAAATCATACCTTTATAATTAAAAGCAATAACAAAATAATGAACTAGGATCTGTTGCTTAAAATAAAAAAGGAGATACAGTTTAGAATAGAATTGAAAAGGAAAGCAATTTTTTTAAAAAAAGAAAAGTTGTGGCACAGAATGTGTCTCTTACCAAAAATGCTTTGAAGAGATCCTTGCCCATGGAATATTACCAATAATAATAAGTATGTCTCAGAATGTGAGATACCACCCCAATAATTTATTCTGAAAATTCTTATTAATAGCTGCCAATCAAAAGATTATCAGAATAAAGGAGGGTGAAAGAAACTCCAAGAATGCTCAAAATTAGAAGTTTCCACTTACCCTGACATTATCTCAACACATTTACAAAAGTCAACAAGAAAAGTTGTGTAGAGGTAATAAGTAGACTCTATGAAAACAGAAAACCCCCTTTGCTCAATATAAGAAAATTTTGGGTGCACCAGAGCTGGTAACCCTCACCATGGGTTTCATAGAGCCACCATCACTTTAAGTATTTTCACCATCACTCCATGTTCTCAGTCTCTGCAGGTATATTTTGGCCAAAAAAGCAAAAATCTGAAGGATTGCTCAGCTTGATAGAAGCTGGAAAATTTCACTGATACAGAAAGGATAATTCAGAGTGCATCAAAAATACACAGAAGAACTGGGCAGATTTGTCATCTTGAGAAGTGCAAGGGTAAAAAATGATGCTCAGGCATCTAATAAAGCCATTGTATTACTATTTTCATAAAAGTATAGCACTCATAAGAGAGTAACAGTAGGAAAAACACTTACAAATATATACTATCTGAACTTCCTTGAAATATTTAATCACATTATTTATTAGAATTTAAACAAATATTTTGTTCTCAATTTTTCTAATTTTAGATTTAGGAACCCTTTACACACTAAAACATTATTGAAGACCCTAAAGAATTTATAATCATGTGGCTTATACCTATTGAAAATTACTTCCTTAGAATTTTAAAAAGATACACAATAAATAATTATGTACTTTATTGATCTAATAAATCCTTTATATATTTATGAAATAATACATTAAAATATATTTTACTTCCCAAAGCCAAAATACATTTATTGAGAAGAAAGAAGTGGCTTACACTTTTGAAAATGTCTTTAATTCTTGCCTACTTGAAGATAGCTCAGCTGTCATATCTGTTTCTTTATTGTCTGTTGCAAACTATTTTGATTAAAGTGTGGGAAGAAAATAAGTCCTTAGAAATATGTTTAGGAAAGGAGTATTTGATTAGCACTTTCAGATAATCGTTAATATTCTTCTTCAATAATAATATTCTTCATCAAATCACAAGTGGGGATTTCTTAAAGAATAGTTGCAATTTGGAATCTGAAATCATATAAATGAATTTTGCATATTCCATTAATTTTAAAACCATTGAACTTCTTGGGAATTTGAATCTATCATTTATGTATGCATGATTTTATAATATCATGCCATATTTATCTGGAAAATTTTGGTTCAGAGGGTAATGCAGATCTTCCAAATATGATATACTTAATTATAAAATACCAAAATAAATCGTATTTAGTAATATCATCACTAAATCTATCAGAATGGTATTTAAGTATTGGAAAGGTGTTAAGCTTATATGTATGACACATGTTTTCTAAACTTCTAATTTTGACTCGAATTGCAAATTTTTCCATTAGCAACAAATTTTGTTAGTTGTTTTCATTACAGTAATTTATTTTATATTAGAGAAGTTGTGCATTTATAAAACAATCATGTATAAAATACAGGATTTTCTTTCACCACCCCATCATCAACACCTTCCATTGGTTTGGAACATACACTACCATTGATGAAAGCAAGCACTTTTTAAAAAATAATTTTACCATTTTAACAGTATTTACCCTGTTACTGTTGATGAAATATCATTAAAATATTTTCATCTATCATCCATTATTTACATTAGATCTATTTTTCCCAAATAATACCCTATTATTACCCCTTGAATTAGTACAATACATGTGTTATTATTCACGAAAGAATTTTCTTATACTTGTACAGTTACTATAGATCTTAGTCTACACTAGAGGTCACTGTGTTGTACAATCATATGTGTTGTCCTTCAAATTTTATTATAGTAAACTAAGCATTCTGGGTTTCCCTCGTAACCACATTCACCTATATGGTTAAGTGCTGTTGAGTATATTCACTATAAAGGGGTATCATCACCTCCATCCATTTCCAAACCTTTACCATCAACCTTTATTAAAATGTGTACAAGTTAAGCCCCAACTTCCCATTCCCTAAAAAAATATCATTCCTGGTATTCTATACTCTTCTCTAATTCTATGCATTTATCTATTATACATAGTTCATAACAGCAAAATCATTCAATATTTGTCCTTTTGTGCCTGGCTTATTTTATTCAACATAGTGTTTTCAAGAATGATCCATGTTGTCACATGAATCAGGATTTAATTTCTTATACCACATTTCTAGTGCATTGGATTTACTCTGCATGATCTTGCAATGAAGTATACAGGACATTATACATTTTGTTATAACCTATAAAAGTGTGCAGTACAGAATGTGAACCATAATGTAAACCATTGACCATGGTTAGTGGTAATGTTTCAATATTTGTTCATCAATTTTAACAAATGTACCCATAGTCATATAAAATGTTATTAATAAGGGAAAATGCGAGAGGGGGAAGGGGTGAGGTATAAGGGAAACTGCTATGTTTTCTATGTGACTTTTCTGTAAACTAAAGTTTCATTGAAATAAAATTAAAAAAATAAGAAACAGGAAGCATACAGAAAACATTTTCACTGTACATTAAAGCTAATATATCTTATGGGGATGAAAGACAAAATGCAAAAAAAAATACTTTATTTAAATTTAAATTTTTATTGTTTATTATTTTTATTTATTTATTTATTTTTGGCTTTATTTTGGGGGAGGTTTAGATTGCAGAAGAGTCATGACTATGGCAGGGGAGGATCACTGGTGTAGGGTGTCAGTGGTTGGGGGATGTGGGAGAAGGGGTGAACCTGAGGCATGACTCTATGGAATATGAATGTGTTCAAGTTTTCATGGGTTGTTGTCTCAGTAGGTGGAGAACCACGCAATAACAAAAAGAATATTGAATTCTCATCCTTGAGAGTCCTACTACAATCTCTAAAAGAATGGCAATAATCCCTAGATTACATGGGCAGTGCCTAGAAAAGGAGGGCAGACCAATATGACATACCCTTGATATTGCTGCTTATACTTATGAACCTTCTTCCTGTGAAATTGAAACTTAACCTAATATTATATATATTCTAAGAGTTATATCCTGAAAGCCTCTTTGCTGCTCCATGTGGCCTTCTCTAAGCAAAATTCAGTATATAATCTCACTACCTCCTCCCTAGCATGGACATAATTTCCAGGGTTGAGCCGTCCTAACACCTAGGGATTATTATCTTCTTATAATTTTTATCTACCTTTGATAATAGGTGATGTGGGCCTCATCAAATGAGTTAGGTAGTATTCTCTCCTGTTCAATTTTTTAGAAGAGTTTGTGCAGTATTGGTATTAATTCTTCTTGGAATGATAGGTTGAATTCACCTGCGAAACAATCTTTTTCTGGGCTTTTCTTTTTGGGGAGGTTTTGATGGCTAATCCAGTATATTTACTTATGATTCATCTGTTGGGGTCTTCTATTTCATCTGGATTCATTTTAGATTGTTCATGTAATTCTAGGTAATTTTTTATTTCATCTAAGTTATCTAATTTGTTTGCGTTCAGTTGTCCATAATATCTTCCTCTGAACCCTTTTATTCTGTGGGGTGAGTAGTAATGCCTTACCTCTCAATTCTGATTTAAATTATTTGTATCTTTTCCCTTTTTTTGTTGTTGTCTTTCTATCTAAGGTTTTGTCAATTTTGTTGATGTTCTCAAAGAATCAACTTTTGCTTTTGTTGAATCTCTCTATTGTTTTTTGTTCTTGATTTCAATTATTTCTCCTCTAATCTTTGTTATTTATTTTCTGCTGCTTGCTTTGGGATTAGTTTGCTTTTCTTTTCAAGTTCCTCTAGCTGTGTAGTTAGGTCTTTGATATTAAGTCTTTCTTCTTTTTTAATGTAGGTTTTCATAGCTATAAATTTCACTCTCAGCTCTTCCTTCACTTCCTCCCCTAAATTTTGCTATGTTGTGTTCTTTTTTCATTCTTCTTGAAATATTTACTGATTTCTCTTTTAACTTCATTTTCACACACTGATGATTTAAGAATATGTTGTTTAATTTCCATATATTTGTGAATTTTCCAGCTCTCCACCTGGTAGTGATTTTGGCTCAATTCCATTATGTTCAGAGAAATTGTTTGTGCAATTTTAATCTTTTTTTTAAAAAAAATTTATGGAATTTGTTTTTTTGTGTGTTTTTTGGGTAAAAATAAAAATTTTTCACAATACATACCAATATTTGTAAGATGATATATAAATACATATGCATATATGTGCATTTGCTTACATAAATGTTATTTATATGCATATATATATATTTTTTAAGGTGCTTGGATTACCTAATTATTACTAAGAAATTAAAGGGATACCCATGTTCACCACCTCCCACACCTCCCACAGCATCCCACACCAACATCCTTCATCAGTGTGGCACATCACCGCAATGGATATACACATGCTGGGGCCTTGCCACCAAGCATAGACCACATTTCACATCATAGACCACCCTCTGTCCCACACAGTTCTGCGTGGTATATGCAGATGCAAAATGGCCTACATCCGTCACCGCAACGCCACTCAGGACAACCCCCAAGTCCCGAAAGAGCCCCTGTATTTCAACTGCCCCGAAAAAGTCCAGTGGCCACCGGCTCCACCTCATTGTTGCAATTTCTTTCATTGCTTGAATGACAATATGTCTACAACAGAACACCACCAAGTCCACTCTAGTCCATAGCTCTTCCCCCAATCCTGAGGAGTTTGGGATGGTGATGTCCACTCCACCTCCAAGTGAGAGAGGGCTTATATCCCATGGATACGGTGGATGGGATTATCCTGCCTGCAGCTTCAGGCCCTCTCCATTCCCTTGGATGGCCGTTGCCTATAGTCGTCTCCTCGCCAGGTGACTGGGAAGAGTCCATTGAGCTTTAGGGTAGGAGTTGCAGCTCCACCGAGATTCCAGGCACAGTTGGCACATAGGTAGGCCAGAGGCTCCAGTCTCTGGAAGTACACCTAAAACCTCCAGCATCACATATAGGTTTGAATAGAAGGGACTGATGGACCATGAGCAGGGAGGACTTATTAGAGTCCAACTCTGTCACTCTCAAGAGCACAGATTCCAAAAAAGAGCCCTCTAATGAGGCATCAATCTCTGGGACTATCCCTACTTATGTAGGACTTGGGTGTCTCCAGAGCCCTCAGGAGCCCCTCTGTGTGGGGTGATATCCACTTTGGTGTTCTATGAGATCCTACTGAGGTGTGTGTAAGCATTACCTCTGGGATGACCTCCTGACTCTCTTTGAAGTCTCTTAGCCACATGAACTCATTTCTCTTTACCTTTTCCCCCTTTTATTCAAGGTCTTTTTTCAATCATGTTGTCAGTTGGCACTTGGTATTAATCCCTCATTGCTAGGGAAGGTCATCCCCAGGAGTCATGTCCCACGTTGGGGGGAAGGTAATACATTCATATGTTGAGTTTGGCTTACAGAGAGGCCACATATGAGCAACAAGGATGCTCTCAGGTGGCAAACCTTAGGCACCCCATGACAGTAGGCTAAGTTACAATTACAAGAGCAAAGACTCATAAGGCTAGTCCTCAATAACAAGAACCCATCTGTGGGCCATCCTCTTTTGCCAGACACTGCCTCTGTACTCAGGGGTCTGTTGCTGCTCCCTTGGAGAATGTGGCAGTGCTCTCCAGGCTGGGAATTCAGATTTCCTCATTTATTGAGTGATTGTCTACCCACTGTGACCATGCCCCATCCCTTCATCATTTGAACAATTTTATATGTCTTTCATGTATATTCAGATGTATTAACTCCCATGAATCCCCCATCCCAGACACCCCCCACCAATGAACCTCTGCAGCCCCCATTGTAACCCTTCTGTGATCCAAACCTTCCTTGAACATGAAGCCCATATAATAATGAACTACAATTAATAGGAAAAAGAAATAATGATAAGCTTAAATGCAAGAGATAAGTACAAGGAAACTCAGAAGAAGAAAAAAGAAACTAAACTAAAAATAAAATATAATTAGCGGATTGGGACATTCAAAAAAATGGAAAAAAACAAAAAAAAATCCTTTTAAAAAAATTATTCTTTTTTCCTTTTATCACTGTATTTTCGGATGTCCAGTGTACCATGACACCTTCCCCCTCTCATTCCATAGTGTCTCCCAAATTTTGATTTAATGTTCAAAGAAGTTTTAGGTCAGAGCAGAGTCATACACAGAATGCTAGAGACTCCCACATACCCAACCCCCTCCCCCTTTCCCACCCCATATTAAAACCTTTTTTTTTTTTATGGATGTTAGCATTGTTATAACTGTTATACAGATAGTAAAATATAGCAACTAAACATTGTCAATGGTTTACAGTATAGTTTAGAATTTAGACTGTACAGTTTAATAATTTTTGATGATATTTACCATGTCCTGTGTCCATTACTGTAAGGTAAT
>JAQZBX010105381.1:0-10853 GCA_029593785.1 Cabassous unicinctus
GTGTGTGCCTATTTCAGAGCAGATGTTTCAAAGAGTTTCTGAAGAACTTAGTATGAATAAGTCTTGCACAAATGGAATCACATTTTCTCACAGCTGCTTCATGGTCATTTGGGGTTTGTCTTCACACGGTTGTGGAGCCTTGCAGAGGGGCTTCTTCATTTCCTTTTCTGTCAGATAGTTGAGTCTAACACATTTGGTGGCAAGAAGGGAGCTTGGCTTCTAAAGAAATCCTTGGCAAATCCTTTTGTAAAGTGACTTAACTGCTCTTAAAGTTGAGGTCTCCCTATATTTATACAGATTTTGAAACTCAAACCTTAATCAACCTAATATTTAAAAGTATTATTTATTCAGCGAGCCTTGAAAGACTACATGTGACAAATTTGTTTTGTGTAAGATGTAGCCATCTTCTTAGTGATTTGTCTCAAGAAAGGCAAGAAATAATAATTGGCCTTCAAAAGTGCTTACTGATTAAATGTTTATTGAAAGGTTCTTATTATCTAATTGCCTGTGTGTGTGCCTAAGACCCTGTTCCCTTGTTCTTTTCACAGGAAAACAAGTTCCTCACACAGGGAACAGCAGGCTGATGTAAAGCAGAGGAGAGAGATGGCCTCTGGGTTTCATCTCTTTTGCAATTCCTGTTGATTGGTAGTGACTTCCTGGAGTCTTACATTGAGAAGGGTTCTGGGGCAGCCTCTGGGCTTGGTGAGAATGAGTGCTGTGATCAATTTGTGATGCCTGCCCTGGGTGTGGATTAGGGGGTTATCCAGATGTATATAGCATCTGTGATGCTCCTGGCCTAAAAGAACCCTCTGGGGCTCTGGTAGGAAAGAATATGTTTCCCAACTGATCATGAGCACTGGTGAGTTTTATGTGCCTTCCTGGCACATAACCCTAGAAAAGGAGTGGAGGAACCAGAGAACCATCCATCAACTCCTTTGACCCTCGCTGAGGCTTTGTGTTGTTTTTCTGCACGCATATTTCTGCTTGATGACACAAATGTCCTTAGTGGATGGCATGGCAAAAGTCAGTGTTAAAAAACCCCACACCTTAGGTTCAACTGGTTGGCATGTTCATCTTGAAATTTTTGAGTATCACCCTTTCTTTTGATGGTTTTAGAACCCTGAAATTTCTCGTACTTGTGTAAAATCAGTGATGTTTCTTTGTAATTTAAGTGGCCAGAAAAGTTGACCTTGGCCAAACACAAACTTCCCCAGCACCTACCTCAAAACTGGCATGAGAAGCAGAACAGAACCTAGAAAATTCCTCCATGAAGCAGTGACTGATCCTCACAGATAGATGAGAATTCTCTTTTTTGAATTCCACAGCATTTTGTATTTCCCTTAGGTTAGCAATGTAGGGCTGTTTGATTTCCTTCCCGTGGGCATTCCATTCCCCCCCATTAGATGATAAGAACTTTTCAATAAACATTTAATCAGTAAACATTTTCAAAGGTCAACTATTATTTCTCAAGTTTCTTTGTTTTCTCATAGTTCCTGGCAATGTTGCAAACCTTCTAAGATGTCAGTACATGTTTGCAAAGTAAATTGTTTCAAAAGGGCTTGCTTTGGAATTATTTTTCTGGGCAAGAATAAAAAGGCTGGCTGAACAATGATAATCCAGGCAATTCTTGATAGAACCGTGCCTTCTCCGTCCTGGCTGGCCTTTCCCCCGCACCCCCCGATGTTCAGATTCCAGTTACTTTTGGAAATTTGCAAAGACCAACTTCCTGAAATCGGAATAGCTGAGGTGTACTTACTCAGGAGCAGGTTTTTAAAGGCAGCATTCAGATCCAATATGCGTTTTGTTCTCAAACAGTCCTGAATAAGGAAGACTCTGTGTGAATGTTGTCATATTTACCAACAACACTCGTTCAAAATAACCGTCAACCTTTCCCTCCTGAAAACAGAAAACAGCTCCCTATCTATGAACTTCTTTCACATCAGACCCTGTGTAAAGACAGGCACTTGCCTGTCTACATTCTAACATTGGAGCCAGACAAGTAAACATGGGGATGGAGGCAAAAATACTTGTGCCCGAAAGAAGTCGTGGATGGACGCGGGGCATGAGACAGGAGCAGAAATAGCTGTGGTGACCTGAGAATGGGAGGTTTAAGGAACGCTATTTAGGGTAGAGAATGAGGGCCTGCATTCTCGTTTTGAAAATCATATACAATGGTTCTTTTCTGCCTTGCTTCTTCCTGCATCCCTCGCTATTTATTGAGGACCCTGTGAAGAGCTTTTAATTAAAGTGTTGAAAGAGAAAACATTGCTAAAATGATACCTGTACATATCCTTTGTTTCTTTGATCAAAAGAAATTGGAAATGCATTAAAATTAGAATTTTTATGTCATTCTCCTTCAACGGATTGTCCCAATTTTATTCTATTCAGGCAGGTTGTCTTGACACAACTATGGTTTCAGATACTTCGGCTGAAGAGAATAATTTTATTGTTTAGGGGAGATGTGAAAACCTGAAGTAATGATTTTGAATCTAGGTAACTTACTGATAATAAACCACTGGACTCTGAATTCTGACAGATAGTTTAAAACTCATGCACCTAAATATACACTTTACACCAGTCCCTGTCTCTCCAAACTCACCTCACCTCTTTCTCTCTCCCTGTCCCTGAGCGTGACGTGTCCTTTCCTGCCTCAGGGTCACCTCAGGGATCCCTGCCTGGAAGGATGTTCTCCTTCCCACTCCACCAAAGGCACTTGGCTGTGCCTCCTCATCCTTCAGCTTAAGTCTCACCTCCTCTGACAGGCCTTCCCTGATGGCCTGAATTGAGGAAGAATCATCCTCTTTATTTTAGCATGGAAAGCTGAGAACACCCTGCTGCCTTTTTTTGGGGACCCACAAATAAATCCTGTGCCTGGGACCAGATGTATGAGCCTGGCACCTAGGATGGATGGTGAATGTGGGGTGCCCTGAGGTAAAATTTATCCCCTAGGAGATGTGGCCTGCTGGCACATCCCTCCCACTTTTGCCCTGAACATGTGGAAACATCTGCCAGAGCCCGTCTGGTTAAAGTATGTACGTTTTATGATGCCCAGCTCACCCTGCTGGTATGTTTCTGGCAGGGAGAGAGCAGGGTCCTTCCACTTCCACACAGCACAAGAGGGGTGTGTGTAGGTAATCTCCCTGTGTCGGCCATGGACTGGGACCCACTGGCCATGGGGGTCCAAAGCCTGCTGGTGAAGCTGACCTTGCCCTTGTCTCTTCTCTGTGAGTCAACATTGTTCCATCCAGTGCCTGTGTGTGTGTCATGATTTTGCCAGTGACCCTGACACCTGCAAACCACTGGGTGGGTTGGGCCCTGTTTTACTTTCCTAGGCTGCTCAAAGCAGATACCATAAAACGGGTTGTCTTAAACCATGGGGCTTTATTAGCTTACAGTTTGAGACTGAGAGGATGTCCAAAACAAGGCATCCTCAAGGTGATTCTTTCCTCCTGAAGACCAACTGTTGGAGATCTTTGGCTCCTCGGCCACGTCGCTTGGCATGGCACATGGCGGCGTCTGCTGGTCTCTCCCTTCCCTTCCAGGTTTCCTTGCTCTCACCTTCTTGTTTCTGTGGCTTTCTTTTTCTCTCGTTCTGTTTATAAAGGACTCCAGTATGAGGATTAAGACCCACCCTGACTGAGGTGGGTCCCACCTTAAATGAAGCGGCCTCATCAAAAGGTCCCACTTACATAGGAATGGATTAGATTTAAGAACATGTTCTGGAGTGCATACAGCTTCAAACCACAGGGCCTTAGGACTGTGTTCCTGGTGACAGACATTGGGGTGCTCCTGCTACCCTCCCTGAGGTGAGAATCCTTCTCAGGAGGTGGACATAGGGGTCTGTCTTCTGACTGACGTTTAGCCTCCTTTTTGTTTCCTTCAAAGCATTTATGAAATTTATCATTTTATTGGTTGGTTTCCTAGTGTTTGGTTTCCCTGAAATGTAACCTCTTTGAGGGCTGGGACTATGTCTGTTTGCTTTGCCGGTCAAGAAAGACTTGTTGAATAAATAACTGACCTTGTGAATCCTGTAAAGCCCCTGAAAGGAGCCGGCAGGAATGAAACACCCACGGCCACTCGCTGACAGGGTCACCTATGAGCGAGGCTTGAACCGCAAAGCGTTTCTATCAACAGCTTTCCAGCCCGTGCAGGTGCCAGGGGTGGGTCCACAGTTGCTGGGGTGGAAAAGCGTGATGAAGAAAGGCTCAGCACCTGTGAGGTCCTCAGCTTTTAAAGGGGCAGTGCACTTCTGACTTTCAGTGGCGAGGTCATGGGAGTCAGCCTTGGCATGAGCTTGTGGCTGACTCTCTTCTGGCAAGAGGTGGCATGTTTATAAGGGGATGTGGTCATGGTTACTACTTTTAATATTAGACAGGAATATAGCTTGGATTTTTTCCTGGAAAAATCTGACCTTTTAGCAAGCCCTGAAGTTGTCTTCTCAGCCAGGCGTGGTGCTGGAGTTGGGAGGTACAGGGTTGAAGGGGACAAGTGACTCAGTGTCCTGGGGACCGAGGTGTAAACAATTATAACGCAGAGTGACAGTGCTTCTGAGGGAGGAAGGTCACGGAAGGCGTTCCAGAAGGGATGGCCTGTGGCTTGAGGGCTCCTTGCTAGTTCCTTACAGGAGGAGATGGGGACCCCTGCTGGGGGATGAGACCTCAGGTCTGGACCATGCAAGTTGGTGGCAAGGAGAGGGGAGACTTGCACTGAACCAAGAAGGCTTTCCAAAGTCAAATAGTGGGTATAAAGGATAAAGCTTGAGGGACGTTTGATAAAGGCAGAGGGGCTTGGGCCAAGGGCACCTAGAAAATACTTTATGAACAAGGACTAGAGAGTGGAGAAAGCTGCAAGGGACTAGGGGTGGGGAAGTGAGAGGCAAGCAGAGCAGCCCTGGATTTGTAAATGGAAATGGAGGCCCAGCTAAGAGGGCTCAGTTGGTTGGGGATTTAGACTGAGAAATTCCAACAATATATTCTAAGGAACAAATCAGATACATGTGCTAAGATGTCTGTTCTTCATTGATGGTAAATACTAGAGTAGCTAAACATGGAGCTGGATGAAATAATTTATGGTAAACCCAGAGAGCAGAATATGATGGGACCATTAAAAATGCTGAAATAGTTTTATTTATATTGAAATGGAAAGACACTCACAAAATATTGACAAGTAAAAAGTTAGGTTACCAAACAATATTAATAATATATAATGGTCTAGAAGTAAATACAAAATGCTCACTGTAGGGGGATTAAGAACAATCGTTTATTTTTTGCTTTACTTATTATTATTTTTTCCCACAATGAGCAGGAACTAAATTTACAACCAGAAAATCAGTAAAGGTACTTCCAATTTGAAAGGAAAAACCCACAGGGATTTTAAAGAGATTATTAGGGCCAGAATCCAGATTGAGTAAGTAATTGTTAGGAAATGCTGCATTACTCATTTCAGAGCTTCCAAGGAGATTCTTCTTGGAAGGGGCTCTTGGATCTTGTGGCTTTAACTGGGGGTGGAAAGATGACCCTTTCCTTGGATTTGCTCCCCCCCGCCACTGGGCTGGGGGTGGGATGGGGATGTTCTCCCCCTTTAAACTCCAAATAGGCATGGGAAGAGGAGGCGCCTTCATCTGCTTCCTGGAGCAAAGCTGAGCTTGATGGTTCTCCACGCTGGCTGCAGGGAGAACCACTAGCGGAGTTGAAAAATAATACCGGTGCCCAGGCTCCACCCCTCAGACCAATTAAATCCAAATCTCTGAGGATGAGGCCCAGGTGATACGACTCTGCAGCCAGGGTCGTGTACCTCTGGATTAGAGGTTAATGGTGGGAAACATACACACAGCCTCATAAATCTGGACCAGAGTTTTAAAGGCATGCCAGTCCCGAGCGTTGATTCTTGAAAAAAGAATTCCTTGGTTAAATATGTGCATTTGGTACATCCCTCTAGGAGAGTCTCAAAGCATGTGAACGAATAAAGGCTCTGCAGTAAAGAAATCTGACTTTGCTTCACCTTGTGCTTCCAGTCGTATCTGACCATGGAACCTTTACTCCAGTGTCTGGGGTCTTTCTTGTGTGCCACATAGTTTGGCCATCCTTTGTGGGTTTCGCAATGTCCCCAGCATGGTAGTAAGACAAAGCAGACCCATGGACCTCCAGCAACGTGAAGGGGTGGAACTCCCATTCTGCAACTTTGAGAGAAGCCTATGGCCCAGTAGAGCACCCTGACCTGAGGCAGTGGGGTGGGTTCACTCAACTACAGAGTCTAGGATACACTCAAGGAAAATGAGATCCAAAGAGGTTGTTGAATGGCTTGCCCCAAATGATGAAACTTTGCAGGGGCCAGTAGGAACTAAAATCCAGGCTTCCTCCTTCTTGGTCAGATCCCTCCCCCGACCCCATGTCAGGCATTTTATGATCTTGGAAGAAAGGAGCACTGCCACGATTAATGGGAAATTCCTGCCTTCTTATCCCATTTTGTGTTCCTATCTCCATCTGCCAAGAAGGCACCCAAAACTCTAAATATCATTTGGTTGTAAGGAATGTTTAGAATTGAAGAGCTGGTTTGACACAATTAAAAGCTTCCAGAAGACTGTTATGGTGCCAATTATTTACTCAATGATAGCAAGCAATTTAAATTTCATTATGGAGACGAAAGTAGGGAGATAAGAACAAAATATGGTCAGGCTGACTGCGACCTCAAAACCTCTGCTCCTTTTGTTCATAAAAGCTAGCAGAAGCCGAACATTCAGACTCAAGGTTCGTTTTGTTAAATCGTGCCTTCTCTTAAATGGAATCCTTGCTTAATCTCTTTGTGGGCTGCTAATGGGCCATTTATCAGGGCAATTCCAAGGCAAAGTGAATCTGGACTAAATCGGGCTACTGAGTTGGGTGACTCAGTGACTCTCTGCTTTAAGATACATGAGGTTCACCAGTGTAAAGTCATAAACATCTCCAGGGCCAAAGCAAAGACAGGAACATTCTCTTTCTCTTTTCTCCTGACTCCCTTTTACACACATCACTTTGATTATTAGCACCCCCCCTCGCCCGCCCTCCAGTACCCATTCGAGAATGTTTCCTATAGTATTTTGACTTTAACATTTCCAATGACTCCACTTCTCATTATGGGAGGTAAGAAGGGGCTGTAGGGCATGACAGGTGGGGCTCTGGTCCAGGGGGTTGAAAAAAGGGGAAACGTAACTAATATAAATTTTAAAATCAAGGTATAATTTACGTACAGTAAAATTCACACTTTTTAGTGAATAATTTTATGAGTTATGACAAATCCAGTTGTGTAACTACCATTAGAATCAAGACATAAAACAGTTCCATCACTCCAAAAAGTTCCCCCATGCCCCTTTGGAGTCAATTCCTTCCCTGTGCCCCCTGCCCCTGGCAGCCACTGGTCAGTTTCCTTTCTGCATAGTTTTGCCTCTTCCAGAAAATCATCTAAATGGGATCATACAGTACATAGTCTTTCAGGGCTGGCTTCTTTCACTTAGCATAATGCATCTGAGATTCATCCAACTGGCTTGTTCCTTTTTGTTGCTGAATATTATTCCACTGTATGGATGTATCACTTTTTTTCTCCAGTCACACTGGTTGAAGGACTTTGCGGTTGTTTCCAGTTTTTGCCGATTATGAATAAAGCTGCTATAAATATTTTCGTACAAGCTTTTGTGTGGACATATGCCTTTGTTTCTCTTGAGTAAATTCTTGGGAGTGGTATTGCTGGGTCATATGGTAACTATATCTAACTTATTAAGAACTTGATGTTTAATTTTATAAGAACTTTGTATGTTTAACAGGATAAATAATATAATATTTTAAAATTTTAAATTGTTTTTAACTTTATAAAAGGGAGTCACTGTTTTCACTTGATATCATACTGTTAAGATTTATCCATATTGTGATGTGTGGCTGTGAGTCCTTCCTTTTGACTGGAGTATAATATTCTAGCAGGTTAAGATACTGCAGCTTATTCCTGCACCCTCCTATTGATGATTTGGTTGTTTCCAGGATGTTTTATTGTTCTTGCTTTACTACTTGCATTCTTGTATATGTCTTGTTGCATTAGTTGTCTATTGCTATATAACCATATTACCAGAAATTCATTGGCTTGAAATAACACAACTTTATTATCTCACAGTTTCTGTGGGTCGAAGTCTGGGCAGGGCTCAGCTGGGTCTCCTGTGCAGGGTCTCACATGGCTGCAGTCCAGGTGTCAGCCGGGGCCATGGTCTCACCTGAAGGCGCCACTGGAAGATTTAGGACCTTGCAGGTCAGCAGACGAGGGGGGAGACTCATGCGAGGGCATGGGTGCCAGGAATGTCAACCATCCTAGAGTCTGTCTGCTGCACTTGTTGCACATGTATTATGATTTTCTCAGGGGTTTATACCTCGGGATGGAATTTCTGTGTCCTGTGGAACTTTCTCTATGCCTAATAATGCTCTTTACTTAAGGACTTTTTATCTGGAATTAATATAGCTAAGTCATCTTTCTTCTGGTTAATATTTGCCTGAGATATCTTTTTCTATTCTTTTGCTTTCAACCTTTGCATGTCCTTATGTTTGAAATATATGTCTTGTAAATAGCATGTATTAGAATTTTTAAAATATATGAAAATATTTTTAGTTGGCCCTCATATTTGAATGACGGTTCTGTTGAACATTAAGTAGTAGGTTCTAAGTTCTTTTTCCTTCAATTCTGTGAATACATTACCCCACTCTTTCTTTGCATCTAATATTGCTGATGCCAATTTGACTCTTGTTTTTTGTGTGTGGTCTGCTCCTTCTATGACGGCTTTCAGAACTTTTCTTTGTTTTTAATATTCTTAAATTTTATTATAATCTTTCTATGTGTACTCCCTATTTCATACATACATATATAAATGTTGAGATATTTATCTGCATTATGTCTTCAAATATTTCATCTCCATTTTTCTTTCTTTCTTTTACTGGAATTCCTATTACCTGAAATATATCATTCATACATGAACATGCATAAAGTATAAGTGTTCAGTAAACATCATGAACTTACAAAACAAACATGCATAACATCATGCAGGGCTCTCACACATCAACCCCCCACAACACTCCACATTGTTATGAAACATCTCTTAACAAATCATGAAAGATCATTGTCAAAGTATTACTACTAACTATAGTCCTTATTTTCCTCCTGTATACATTTTTTTTGGATTTATTTATTTATTTATTTACTTTTATCCATTTTTACCCCCTCCCCCACCTGTTTTTGCTGTTTCTGTGTCCATTTGCTGGGCAACTCTCTGTGTCTGTTTCCTGCCCTCTCTTCTCATCCTTCTCCTCCTGTCTTCACTGGGATTCGATCCTCGGAACCTCCGATGTGGGAGAGAGGTGTCCTACTGCCTGTGCCCCTTAGTTCCTGGTTTTTCGGTGCGTCTCGTCTTGGCTCTCCCTTGTGTCACTCTCCTGCTACGTCATCATCTTGCTGTGTGGATCGCGGGGCCTAACGGCTCACCTGCGCATGGGGCCTGGCAGCTCAGCCAGGGCCTGGCGGCTCACCTGCTCGCGGGGCCTGGCAGCTTACCCACACATGGGGCCTGGTGGCTCACCCACTTGCGGGGCCTGGCGGTGCACCCGTGTGTGGGGCCTGGTGGCCCACACACATTCCATATTTTTTTTTTTTCTTTTTACTGGGAGGTCCCAGGGATCGAACCCAGGTCCCTCCATATGGGAGATGGATGCCCAACCACCCGAGCCACATCTGTCCCCCTGCTATATCTCTTAAGGTTGACCAAAGATACCCAAAGATACAGTCTTTTCCCATACAGGATGGTCATATAATAAATCAGGCTTGGTTTATCACCAGCATTCTAAAAACCAGACTTAGGGAGAAAAACTAGGTCTGGGGACACATGCATGGTTTCTAATATAGCGAATGTTTGGCCTACCCTGATTATCACAAAATCAGGACAGTGAGAATATTCGCAGCAGCTTTTCTCTGATATTGTCTATTACCTTGTCCTTTTCTTCTTCCTTCTGGGAAATTTCTTCAACCTTATCTTCCAATTCATTAATTTATTCTTTGGCAGTATCAATTCTGTGCTTCATTTCTATTATTATATTTTTATTACCAATATTTCTGTTTGATTCTTTTTTTGTTTTCTTGCTTTTTATTATGGTCTTCCCTGTATCTTTTAATAGATTTAAAAGCTAATTAAAAATACCAGATCCATTTTTAAATATTTCTGTTTCTGTTGATCTGCAATTCAGGAGGTTATTTTCCTTTTTTTTAGATGGTTGTGCTCCTCATATGTCTTGTTATTTTGTTTTGTTTGCTCATTTTTCTCCTAGGGCACTGGCTGCTCAGTCAGGCTGTGCATATTGGGAAAGGCAGACCCCCCAGTTTTGTTAGCCCCAGTGAACTCAGGGGACAGAAATATACAAGAACCCTGACACCAGAAAATTGCATTCAAATGCTTATTTTTCAACAAAACAATTCCTTGGTTCAGGTCTTCACCCTTTGTCCCTCAGAGAGAAGCAGATTTGGAAAAGACACTCAGAATTTAGTGATTCTGAACCTTGGCTGCATATCCAAATCATCTGGGAAGATTTTTAAAGGCCTGATGCCCAGGCCATGCCCCAGACTAAGTTTATTGGAATCTCTGGGGGTGGAACCCAAGCATCAGTACTTTTTAAAGGTGATTCTACTGTGCAGCTAAGTTTGAACCCCACCACCTAGAAAAGATCTAATACTCCAGCCCTGGGGGTTTGAAGAGGAAGCGGTATGGAAATAACTTCTGGGGGCCAGTTGGTTCTCCCTGGTTTTCTTAATTTCTTTTGAGGATACCTAGACCAGATCTCTGAGTCGTGGCAGATGGG
>JAQZBX010105382.1:0-10855 GCA_029593785.1 Cabassous unicinctus
TGGCAGTTTAGTGCAGATCCCCAGAGCAGGCTTTAACCCTGCTCTGGTAGTTTCTTGAGCACCAGATACCTGGTTCACCACTGGAAATGGTATCTCTTGCCTTTGTCTCCAAATCCCCTAGCAGACTTTAATCACTACATTGAAAGGCAGATATTCCAAAAGCTAGAAAAAGAAATGAATACAATAGAAAATAAGCATATCAGAGAAACATATCCTGCAAAATTAAAGCTTGTGAGAGAGCTTCAGACTTCTCTCTACTAAAGGGCTTTCTCACCAACTCTATCACTTGGTTAGAAATTTTTTGTTCACTGTGACTAGTAGTCAGATGACTGCAAAATTAAACTAACAGGGAGGTGAGGTTCTACAAAGGAAATTAATATGCATGGAAAAATTAAATTGATTCCATCTATTGGAACTAAGGAATGAAGGGATTGATCCTGTGCAAAAATCAGTCCACAACCACACATCTGGAGAGTCCATTCCCCTGGAAAATAAATTATTTAGTCATGCCTGTCAGCTTGACTTTATCTCAGATAACCAGGCCAAGTCTCACCATGAAGGAAGTAAACACACTAAGCTAGAGGCAACCAAAAATAAGTCAAAAATGGTTTCTTCCCAGGACAGTGCAAAGGCTAATACCAGCTTCTCCACCACCTCATTCACAGGCAAAAATTCTGACAAATCAGAGAATAAAGGGAAGCTAAAAGCCATCAGCACCAGTAATCAGCCACCAAGCTCAGAAAGTAGCCTGTTTCTCCTCAAATCTGGCATAAAACCCCTCCCACCACTGGTAGTAGCCTCTTCTCCTAAGAGCACAAATGGAACTCCCCAGTATTGTTTGTGAATCAGAAGATGAAAAAAAACCCACTCTCAACCTCCCCAAAAAATCATTTTATCCTTCACTTTGCATACTGGCTGTGAGTTTCCCATCACAGCTAGAGGCACACAACACAGGATCTAAAAACAAGACCATGGTTTAAGCTCAGTCATGGGGCTGGTCCAATGAAGTCCTATCCTAGGCCCAGATCAAGATTAAAGATGGAGAATGGCCATAAAGGGCCAGGACTGCAGAACTAGACATTTCATTGTAAAATCTGTGCTGTCCACTTTAATTCAGAAATTCAACTCTAGCAATACATTTCTAGCCCAAAGCATAAGTATTGATTTGCAGGGCCATCATTGAAGCCAAAATACAGCCCTCACAACAGACATTCAATTTGTGCTTCTGGGATACTTGCTTTTTTAAAAGTGTGTCAGTCATGTGGAGAAATTATTGATTATTTTTCCAGGCAGGGGTGTGATCAGGCATAGAAATAAGATGGGATCTTTTCCTGATGGACTTGAAAACTGTGGCCTTCCTCACACATCTGTAAAAACTCTGGAATCCACTAGGAAGTGTTCTAGTGTGGAATGAACACATGAGTGCAAGCGCTTACTGGTAGATACCATCTTCTCTCAGGGATCATGTGTTGTTTCCGACCTAAGGATGGATATATCCTGTGGTGTCCATTAGATCTGTGTCTCTTGGCTGAATTAAACTCTTCCACTACCACTGTTCCAGGTGCTTCTGACTAAGCTTCCAACAATCTGTCAGAGAAATGTAAGTGCTCAGAGCGTAACCAAAGATGATGTGGACTGAAAAACAAATGTGGGAATACTAAAATCTCCATTTAAACTATGTAAAAAATTCTCAACTTGGAAGATGAAGATCTCTGGAAGCATAAGGGAAAATATGCTTGATATGGATTCATGTACCACACTGAAACCTACCCAGGTTAACTTTTAAAAAAATTGTGTAGATCCATTTGTCTGTCATTTATTTTTCCCAGTGAAAAGTATATTTTGATGTTGGCTTTTCATTTTATTAATACACAGTTTTGAACTTATTGAAATTGAAATACCCTGACTTCTGTGTCTTCCTAAAATGTGCAATTAAAATGGATGTACATGTTACAATAGGCTAAAAATATCCAGTATTCCATTTTGAAGGATAGAGGCAAAAAATTATATATATATAATATAATAATTGTATATATTGTATAAATGTATAATAATTGTTCATATATATACATTTAATTGTTGCCCTTGTCTCTAATTGACCCCTTTATCATTATATAGTGTTTTTCTTTTTCCTAGGCAGCAGTTTTATTTTTATTATAGCTGTTATGGTTTACAGAAAAATCATGCAGAATGAACAGAGTTCTATATAACCCCAAACACTCAGAGTTTTCCTTATCATTAATAGTTTATATTAGTGTGATACCTTTGTTACAATTACTAAATCACTATTATTACTATTATTATTATTATACTATTAACTATACTCCATATACACATATACTGTTCCTCTTCCCTTCTGTAACTTCTCTTTTTGTTGTAATTTTTATATATTATAACTTCATACACAGTAGGTCCCAAACCATAGATTATCTTTATCTTTTATTCACTTGAATTTTAGAAATTTTAAAACATGGAGTTATATACCAAAAATCCAATACATTATCACTGGTATTTATAATTACAAGAAAGGTGGACATTACCAGAGATCTTAAATTTTTATGTAATTTGACCCACTGTTGAGTGTCCTTCCATTTCTGTCTGAAGAATTTGCTTAAAATTTTTTGTCAGGCAGTACAAGTAGAGAAAGACTTCTGAAGGACTTGTTTGTTTGTTTTTATATGGGGTTGCCATATTAATCTTCCCCTACTTTTCAAAAGCTTGTCTCACTAGGTATAATATTATTAGAAGTGAATCCTTTTCTGACAACACTTGAAATATTTCATCGTTATTTTGTTCTTGATTTCTCTCTTCCTGATTTCTATTGAAAAATTGATGCTTAATCTTATTGGGACTCACATCAACCTAACACGTTTCTTTACTCAAGCAGCTTTCAGAACTCTCTCCTTTTCCACGGAATTTTACTGTGTGATCCCAATTTGTCTAAGAATGGTTTTCTGTGATATTTTCCACTATGGGCTTCTCTGGGTTCCTTGATTGTGCATATACATACCTTTCATTACATCTGAGCAGCTTCCTGCCATTATATCTTTGAATACCCCTTCTGCCACTTTCCCTTTATTTGCTTTCTTTGTGTCCCACAAAGCATGTATGGTATCCTTGACTTTATATCATATGTCCATTTCACCAGGTGTAGAAAGGCATTCAGATTGCTCAGGTTCCTGGTTCCTTTCCCCCATGGAAGGTTTTAACAACTAAAAAAGACTGGCAGAGCCATTTTCCTGAAAACTGGCACATTGTGGAGTGGTCTGTCCTCCTGCAAGTCTGTGACCCATTTCCTTAGGGAGCATAGTAAGCCAACAGCTACCACTGAGAAACTGCATAACTGCCTGAGAAACACCCCTCTGTTGTTTGGATGAGAGGAGTGGGATCAGGGTGGAAACCCCACAACGTTCCTGCAGGAGGGTATCCTGGACTGAGTTTCATCCCAGGTCCCTGTGCCCTTATTGCATGCAGGCTTCCCTGGCACAGCTCCAAAGTTGGTTCCACTGGTGATTTTTGGGAAGGGGAAGGACTGTGTGCTTTCATCAGGGTTGACTATGGTTCTGCCAGGAGCTCCACAGGAGCCCAGGGAGCCAAAGGGACCCCTCCCCTCAACACCCACACCAGGAGCCTGGGTGCCCAGTGGTGTGTTCATGTCTAGTCCACCCTCCAGGGATGTCCTTTAGAAGCCATGCCCTCTGAGCCAGGTCTCACCAGTGTCCACCTTGATCCCTGCCTATCAGCACCCTCCTGTATTGCCACTGCCAGAAAAAGCACCCAGGTGCCCAGCCTGGGGTCAAAGAGAGCCACTCACTGAGCAATGTTTTTGGTGGTGATTGGCATCCCTAGTACGATGATGCCATGGTGCTCCAGGGTTACTGAAAGGTCCCTTACACTCTCTTTTAAAATTTATGATTTCTTACAAATTCCTTTCTCTTTTGTTTTCCAATCATACATTAAAAGATTTATTAACTGCTTTGAAATAAAAACATTCTTTTATGTTTTGGCTAGACCACATTGTATGGGAATATATCTCAATAAATCTGCTTAAACACCCATAAATGTTATTGCAAAAATAGCCAGATATATCAGTAATGTAGAACAGGTGAAACGGAGAGATTGAGAAGGGAGGTGATTCTGTGTGCGTTTGTGTGTCTGGATTTGTTGCTTATTATTACCAAAATAGTGAAAATGCTTTAGGAATGATTGAAGTGATGAACACAGAGCACTGTGATTATAGCAAATGCCATGGATTGTACACTTCATGTCAGTTTAATTCTTTATTATAAGGTCTGTAAAAAATTGATTTATAAAAATAAATAGGGTTGTTTGGGAGAAATACACCCAATGGGAGATACGGGTTACAGTTAGTAGTCATATTTTCACGATGCTTTTGCCTAGTTTGGAACCACTGTATCATCACTAAACCAGGAGTTGGTGGAGGCTGATGTATGGGATACCTCTGTGATGTTGCACATGCTTATTTTCAAAGTTCTCAACATTTACTAGACAATGTTCCTGTAAGCTCAGTTGTGAATTGTAAACTTCTGTAAAAAACATTTTTACAAGCAGAGGGTGTTGATAGTCACACACAGAGGTTTTGGATTTTTCTATTTCTCTAATCAGGTCTTCCATTTTTAGTGCTTCAAATTTAGATGCTGTATACATGGGTGCATCAAGATGGATGGCTGTTCCCTCAGACTGGACCCTGCATCCCATGACCCGTAAGAGCCACTCCACCTGACATCTGGGGACTGACTAGTTGAATTGTCTTTTGTGTCCTTGTTCAGTCTGTAGATGTTTTTAGCCTCTTGGTGGTGGGCAGGGGCATCTGGATGCCACTGGGACAGAGTTGGATGTTGGGGACTGTGCATCATTTGTTGTGAAGGAGTTTTTCTGTGAGCTGCTAGCCTTGCTTTTTACCCTAAGAATAAGTTTCATTTTACTGCAAATGCTTTTGTAGAAGTAGAATGTATCATAACAGCAGTTATTTGCATATGATTAACCAGGTCAGAATCCCTCTCTATATGAGAAAATCTCAAAGAATTATGACACTAATCAGAAATGCTTTTTGTGAAAAAAACTAGAGCTGGCTAACATTAGAGGACAGATTCATAATATAATTCACAAAGATCTCCTCAATATTACTGATTTAAAAGTGGGCTTATTCAAAGATTAAAATCAGAGAGACATTTGGATCTAGCTTGTCATTATGCTCCCAGTATGTTTAGATACTATTATTTAATTATTTTTTTAAAATTGTACAGAAATTTTTGTACCAATTGCATTCACCTCTAAATGAAATCATTGAGGCCTCTCATGTTTCAAGACTGAATTTTTCAAAGGAACTGACTAAATAACTCACATTTTCATGAAGTGTGTATTTATCTTTCAAGTAATGCATTCATTCTTTGGAAAAAATTTATATTCAAAGTTTATTAGAGAGTTAAGGGTTATTTTCATGGTTTGTATTTTGCCAAGTATTTAAAAAAATGGTTTTTCTATTATAAAGGCACCAAATATGGCCATGACAAAAATAGCATCAACATCTTACTACTGAGTAGAGTGCATATCGTACATTTAATGTGATTTCCTCCAACCCACACTATTTTTATATTTAAAGTATATTTTTATTACCCTATGTGAACTTAGAAAAAAATCATGCACATTGGAAGCCTCCACATACAAGAACCTTCCATCAACACACCACACTCTCATGGAGGCTTTGTTATAGATTATAAGATAATATCATTGAACTATGACCACAAAGCATCGTCCACAGTGGATATTTGGCACACACTGTCCTTCATCTCCCATTATCAACATAGAATGCTTGGTGTGGATGTTGTGTATTTTTCTTGACTTCTCATGTGTTTACTAATTTCCCCACATAATCATTTTGAACCCTGGTTTATTCATAATACATCTATATTTGGACCAGGACCTCAAAAACAGACTTAGAGCTTCATTGCCCTGTTCTAGGAAGACATCCTTTTTAAAATTTCATTCCTGTGTGTTCTATTCAACCTGGTCATCAATTTAGGAGAAAACTATTCAAAAGATTACTTCTCACATGACTCCATGTTCCCCTGCTCCCCAAAATGGACAGTGGATATGCTCAAGACACACCTTCTGGGGATCTCCAGGGTGGAGGAAGTGTGAGCTGAATCACCTCACTGGACAGCCAGCACCACTAGGTGGTTGCATTTCCCTGGATTTGCAGAGAGGTGATGGCGACTGCTCCTACCAGTTTCAACCTTCTCTGTCAGGATTCATTTTGGAACCAGGAGCCTGCAGTCAAATTTAGCATTCCTTGAACAGGATTTCCATCCCTGGGTAAGCACAGATATATCTGGTGTCACATGGGATTGGATAGACTGTCTCATCACTAAGGTGTAAATAGTTTCTCTTTTTTGTGGTCATTTTTTTTGGACCCTTGGCTGACTGAAATCTGATCAGCTCCATTTGTAAATATGAGGGTTTTTCTAGTAATCTTGTTAGGACTGAACACTACTATATTTCACCTCTCTTCTCAGTCCACCTCTGACTGGTTGTAGTTATTTGAAATTCCTTGAGAGTGGTTTTGACCTAGAATAATGGCCATGCTAGCCTTGTTCTGGGTAGACTTAAAAACAACAGGAATCAATTCTTCTGATTGAGCAGTGAAGTCTCTAATGACCTTGTACATGATCTGCCATGTCCTTTA
Source organism: Cabassous unicinctus (assembly GCA_029593785.1). Taxonomy (NCBI): domain Eukaryota; kingdom Metazoa; phylum Chordata; class Mammalia; order Cingulata; family Chlamyphoridae; genus Cabassous; species Cabassous unicinctus. Next base: position 6,707 of record JAQZBX010105382.1, read on the forward strand.
AGACATTTTTCTCATTTTCCTTCTCTCTCTGTTGCTCCCTCCACATCCCCCTCTTACTCATTGGATCCTTGCCTGATGCCTATTGAAGGAATGGTGTGATGATCAGGATTCTGTATGTTTCCTTATAGAAATGAACACCTCTTTTGAATTGATCCAGGACTGCAGAAGAGAAATATTTTTGGTACATCATATTTCTTTTGCGCTTCCTAATGCACACTTGTTAATTGGGATAATCCATCTCATTCCAAAATATTATCTCAGAAGGACTATTGAAAAAATTTTTGAAGTTTCTCACCCCATAAAATTAGGAGTTTGCCTATTGTTCTCTGCTTTAATTTATTCCTATAAGATGTGAAGAATTCCCAAATAGGAACTTGATAATATACAACTAAATTTGGTGTAAATGAAAATAAAATCACCAAAGCTGGAATTTATATCATTCTTAGAGAATATTGCGTCTAATAAGGCAGTAACATACAAATAAGAATAATGCCATCACTGATTTCAATTATGTCTGAATTATTATTAACTGTTAAATGTTTCTTCTACTATGGTGTATTTCTTAGAATGCATTATATTAAAACTAAACTTGCCTTACAGTTTCTTTTTTTGTGTTTGTGGAATACATTTTCATTTTATTAGATATGTAACATCCAGTAGTCTTCATCTGGAAAATCGTTGTTCACAGAATGATTACAATTCTAAAATAAACCACATTTCTTAATATCTCCCAACCTCTCAAACAGATCATTTAGTGTTGTGAAGTTCTCATGCTCATGTGTAGAAGGGTTTGCTAAAATTTCTCTCTTGAAACAAATTTCACCATGATTTTAGTAGTTGTTTTCCTTATATTCATGTTATTATTAGAGCAGTTGTATTACCAAAAAATTCTTCCAGAAAAGAGAGAATTTCCATGTATCCCTGAGGTGTTTTCCTTATCAATATTTTATATTCTTCTATTCCCTTAATGTTTGACTGTCTAAAGGATCAATCCTTTATTGACTGTGGTGTATTGAATTCTCCTATTAGTAATGTACCAATATCTTTTTCTCCCTTCAAATTTGTCAATATTTGCTTCATATATTCTCTAGCTTTGCTGTATGTATATATATTATTCATATATATATGCATTTAATTGTTGCCTTTGTCTTATTTTACCCCATACCATTATCTAGTGATTTTCTTTGTCCTAGGCAGCAGTTTTATTTTTAATTATAACTGTGATGGCTTACAAAAAATTCATGCAGAATGAACAGAGTTCCTGGAGAAGCCCCGACACATGTTTTCCTCATCATTAATATTTTACATTACTGTGGTACCTTTGTTACATTTGATAAGCCATTATTATTATTATTATAGGGTTACCTATATTCCATATACACCTATAATGTTCCTTTTCCCTTCTCTAATACCTCTTTTTGTTGTAATTGTTATATATTATAGCCTCAAATCCTGTATGTCCCAAAACATAGATTATCTTTAAATTTTTATGCACTTGAATTTAAGAAATTTTAAAATGTGGAGTTACATACCAAAAACCCAATACATTCTTACTGGTATTTATAATTACAAGAAAGTTTGACATTGGCAGAGATCTTAAATTTTTATGTAATTTGACCCACTGTTGAGTACCCTTTCATTTCTGTCTGAAGTACTGGCTTAAAATTGTAAGGCAGCCCAAGTAGTGTAAAACACCTGCAGGATTTTTTGTTTGTTTTAATATGGGGGAGCCATATTAATTTTCCTCTTCTTTTCAAAAGCCTGTCTGACTAGATATAATATTCTTAGAAGTGAATCATTTTCTGTCAACACTTGGAATATTTCATCTTCCTTTGCTTTTTTCCTTTTGATTTCTGTCTTCATGATTTCTGTTGAGAAATTGTTGCTTAATCTTTTTGGGACTCACTTGGACAAAACACATTGTTTTACTCATTAAGCTTTCAGAACTCTCTCCTTGTCCATGACATTTTACTGTGTGATCCCAATGTGTCTGGGCATGGTGTTTTATGATTTTATCCTCTTTGGGTTTGTCTGCATTCCTTGATTTTGCGTATACATGCTTTTCATTATATCTGAGAGATTTCCCATCATTATATCTTTGAATATTCCTTTTGCCAATTTCCCTTTATTTCCTTTCTTTGTGTCCCAAAAAGCATGTATGGTAATCTTGATTTTATTGCATATGTCCATTCCACCAGGTGTAGAAGGGCTTTCAGATTACTGAGGTTCCAGTTTCCTTTCTCCCAACTGAATGTTTTAACAACTAGCCAAGACTGGCAGATCCATTTTCCTGAAAATTCAGGCACATTGTGGAGAGGCCTGTGAACCTGCAAGTCTGTGATTCAATTCCATAGGGAGCATAGTAAGCTAAAAGCCACCACCCAGGAAGCCACAGCACTGCTTATGAAATGCCATGCACTCAGTTCCTCATGAAGAGTGGGGTCTGGGTGGAGACTTCATGATGTTCCTGCAGGAGGGTTTTCTGGACTCAGGTTCATGCCAGGTCCCCATGGCCCTACTGTATGCAGGCTTCCCTGTAACCACTGCAAAGTTGGTTGCACAGGTGATTTTTCAGAAGGAGAAGGGCTGGATGCTGTCAACAGTGTTGACAATGGTTCTGCCAGGAACCCCACAGGAACCCAAAGTGCTAAATGGATGCCTCCCCACAACACACGCACCAGAAGCCTGGGTGCTCCATGGTGTGTTCTTGTCTAGTCCATCCCTGGGGATGTTTGTTAGATATCATGCCTTCTGAGCCAGGCCTCATTATTGTCTGCCTTGAGCCCTGACCCAACCTGGCTTGGGTCATCCCATCAGCAGCCTCCTGCTCCTTGGCTGCCATGCAGAGCTGTCTGCTGCCTAGTTCCACATCTATTTGTGCCACTCACTAGCCAAGGACCCCACCAGGGACTGGCATCCATAGTAGGACACTGCCATAGTCCTCCAGGGTTACCCAAATATCCCTTGTACACTCTTTTAAAATTTACTGTTTTTTTACTCTTTTCTCCTTCAATTTACAATTTTACATTAAAGGTCTTATTAACTGCTTCATAAAAAAAACATTCCTTTCGGGTTTTGGGTAGACTACATGGTACAGGAGTATATCTCAATAAATGGGATAAAAAACTAATAAATAGTACTGCAAGAATAGGCAGAAATGGCAGTTGTGTGGAGCAGGAAACATAAATTCCAAAGTAGGGCCCTCTGGCAGGGTGAAAACTCCTGAGCTGTCTGCCCTGCCTATAGTGTCTGGATGTTTCCAGAACCCTCAGTTGCACTGCTATTTGAAACAATATTTACTTTGCCAGTCAATGAGATCCTGCTGAAATGTGCATAAGCATAACCTCTGGAATTGCCTCCAGACACATTTTGAAGTGTTTTAGCCATATAAACTCATTTGTCTTTACCCTTTCCACTTTTTGGTCAATGTCTTTTTCCACTTGCATTGTTAGTTGGTGCTTGGTAGTAATTCCTCTGTGCCCAGGAGGCTCATTCCTGGGAGTCATGTCCCATGCTGGAAGAAGGCAATTAATTTATATGCTTGAGCAAAAAGTAGGTTCTCAATAGGTAAATCTTAGGCACCATATAATACTAAGCTAAGTTTCAATTCAAAAGAAAAGATTCATAAGTACAGTCATCATATCAAGGACCTGTCAATGCTCCATACTCCTTCACTAGTCACTGCCCCTGTACTCAGAGGATTCTTGCTGTCCCTTTAGAGAATGTGGCAGAGATCCCCAGGATAGGAACTCAATATTCTTAGGGTTACTTTTGAATCTACACCTACTGTGATAATGTCCCATGAATGCTTGAACACATTCAAATGCCTTCTAGGTTTGCCTGTGGTGAACCTACTCCCATGAAACCCCAATCACTGACACTCCACACCAGTGATCCTCCCCTGCCACAGTTGTGACTCTTCTGTGATTCAAAACTTCTTCAAAAATGAAGCCCACAAAACCACAAAATACAATTAATAAGAAAATTAAATAATAATGATGGTTTTAAACATAACAAATAAAATACAAAACATAAAAATAAAATTGAAATAAAAAAATTAAAAATTAAAAAAAATTGGCATTATATCTTTCATCACTGTAAGATCTGTTGTCTGGTATGAACAGTGACATTTTCTGCCTTTTTTTTTTT